>JAQIXX010003879.1:0-18015 GCA_034700605.1 Willowsia nigromaculata
CTTTCCCCCTTTTCCCTTTCCTTTCCCTGTTTTCCTTCCTTTTCCCAATACGAACCTAAAAAGGTTTCTTCGCCTTGTTGAAAACCATTAATGCATCATTTGGGGAAGGTTGATTTTTTGGTGGTATGGCATGGGGCAATTCGTCGGTGGCATTTACATGTATTCATGCCCATAATCATGGCTAGGAACAGGTATGATCTGACTTCACTGATTCAAATCTTAATGGTTAAATTTTGATAGTTTTAATCAGTTAAGGGTTTTCAGTCCATTATTCTCAAAACGAATGGACCTAGCAACAGAGTACCCTTCCTGATACAAAGCATAATGCATACTTCCATTCAATAAATCGTTAAGTTTTCTATACCTTCAATTTGTTTGGACTTGGTTGTCAAATTTTTATGCGAATTTATTGCGTTTATAGAAAACAGGAAACATTTTGTCATTTCTTTCATTCGTTACGGAGATAACAGTGTTGGAAATTGGAGGGTACAGTAATTTTTTAGCATTTTCAATTGTATCGAATGTTCCCCTCCACAGTATCAAGGGCAATGGGAGATGCAATATACAGGATGCGGTTTTTCGTGGGAGAATATTTAAGCAAAAATAGTCAGCTTTCATTTCCATATACCTCCCATTCGTTTTTGAAGGAGCACCGTTACAGCCGTCATTCAAAATAATTCAGTTAAATTTACAATTCAATGCAAATTTCGATTCCACCTGCATTTTCTAAATAAGACACATAAAAAACTAACAAGTTTATTAGAAGGGGAGATTCATAAGCTTAAAACTCTTGGATGCTTTCCATTTTTTAATTAACGGCGGCGAAAGAAGTCAATGCGCTCAAAAATTGAAAATTAAAGACTAGGAATTTGCTCATTTAGCGAGCAAACGAATGGGAGGTACTTGAATCTATAAAGAGTAGACTATGTGGTATTATTTTATATATCAATGTTTGAAAAGATTCTGTTATTCCTCCAATTCTGTTTGGAAACGGGAGTGTATGAAATTGGAGGGTATATGCAATCGTTTAGGATTTTGATAAGTGGTGTCACATTGACATCCATTAGTGTCCAAATGAATGGGAGGCATAAAATACTAAATGTACTAATCGATTGGCGGGTATTCGGACATTTTATTTATGTTTTTATTTTCTTATACCTCCCATTTGGATTTGTGGAGTTCCATCGATATTGTCGTGGAAATTGATTAGGAAGAATCCATGATTTACATGCATAACTGCTACTGGCTTCAATGTGGAGTCTCAATACACAGCTGTGCAGTAAATACAAGTAGGATGACTTTGCCCCAAAATATCCGTGCGAACCTGAAACCGTTGATACGTTATGTCTACTAAAATTCTCGCTGTTGCACGATTATTCACTAATTGCGGTTTAAAAAGCATTTAAAATCCACAAATCATTAACATTAATGCAGAATTACGATTAACACACATAAGTTTACTGTAATTAATTTCAGAATTTTCAATAAATTTGTTGCGAATATTTAAATTTCAACCCAAGATTTAAAGCCATTCTGAATCTTGTGTTACTTGTATTAAAAAGGCTTTTATGACAAACCTAATCGTGGATGGATGGAAACCAAATGGATTTCGTATAAACGGAAGTTGTGCAGGACAGACTCCGGATCTGCGACGCCTGTCGTACCTTATGAACCGACTGCAAGAAATGATTGCTCCAACCCTGAAATACTAAATGATTCAAATGACGCCATTCAAATCCCAATTAACATGGCAGGGCTAAGAATGCGAGTCAGAGATATACAACAGGCCATGTCCTAAAATGATCCTGTAGCTGTTGATGATTTTCTTCTAATAGTTAGATGCCTGTATCATTGGGAAAGTGGATTTACGGAAGGCGTTGTTTAGCTTTTATGTTTTTTTCTCAGCCTAGCGTTCAAAATCATTCGCCGTCACATTTGCCGTAAACTCCTACAAATGGTGCTCTCGTTTCTTCAGTACATTTTCTGTACCATTCTTCAATACATGTACTCGGTTGATGACTGAAGAGTTTTACCTCGGTCATTCATCAATTTTCCGATGACCGCTTTTATGCTTTTCTTATGGCTTTGGTGGCTTTTTTGATGGTCCCAGCACATAGTAGTTTCCGCCAAACCATTAGAAACACAACGCTCTAAATAATCCTGTGCAGTCCAGAGAATATATAGACTTCTGAGTATCCTAAATTTCCTTTTATGCGAAATTTGCAATGGTTTTTACATAAGTCTATGTAAATCTATTCTTGTAGTATTCTCAATCTTTAAGTCTATTTGAACAATCTTCTAATATAAAATGATAAATGTTTAGTACCATTGCCATGTCCTGAACCATCATCAGCATTATGTCAAAACTAAAGTTGTAGAAACTACCAATTGTTTACTCAATTGTTTTATTTTCTAAACTAGGTTCCGTTTAATTGTAAAAATGCATATTATTTACATCTTTTTACGTTTTGCATGCTTGAAAATTTAAGTTCAAATACTCATACTTATTTAGTTTGTATTATGATCTCTGTTTAATTTGATGTACCAAGTGGCGGAGTCGCCTTATTATTATTATTATTATTATTCTCACTTTATTTTTCGTCAATATTATTTCAAGTCATCATAACATACATAGGTAGCCTGCTTACAGCAGGACTTACATGGTAAATACAATTTTATTATACTTTATGTGTTGATTATATTTCTAGTCCCGTATTATCAGTTATTACACAAAAAAAAATTATTAATGTATACTTTATCAAGCCCATAAAAACTTCGAAAGTTTTTCTATAAACAATGGATATTTTTCAATTTCCCTGGTCTCTTGTGGCAGCTTATTCCACAATTTTACTCCATTAAACTGAAATACCCTTTTTCCGATTTCTAGTTTCGGTTTGTAGGAATATGAAAATTTACCCATATTTCTAGTGTTGTAATTATGAGTAGATTCAGCAGTTAGGAAATATTGCTCAAAATATGGTACATCATTGCATTTTGCAACTTTAAACATTACACATAATAGCCTAAATTCATACAGTTCTTTAGCAAAATACCATTTTAAATCTGTTTGTATTTTGTCTGCTACTGGATCAAACTTTCTTATCCTCAGTATTAGCCTTCCTAGGGCGCGCAAAACAGCATCCAATGTTTTTAAATACTTGTCGTAGGTTGCACCGATAACAAGTACCATATAGTTCAAAACTGATAATATTAATGCATTTCCCAGAATTCTTAACTGATCAAAACTAAAGGAATCTCTGATAGAGTACAGTACTCTCAACCTCATGTAGCAAATTGTAGCAGCATTTTGGGTATGAGCATTCCATGACAGGTCTCTTTCAAATATCAACCCAAGACACTTCAATGTCCGACTATTTTGCACAAGAAACCCTTCAAATTTAAAGTTGAAATTATCGAGCGAACACACTTTTCTTGAGGTACTTATGGTAATCATTTTTGTTTTATCGATGTTTATTGTCAATCGATCATTGTCGAAAAATAATTTGACTCTTTGCATGTCATTCTCAATATTTGTTTGCAATGAACTGAGTTCGTCGATTGTTCCAATAAAAATTATGTTTGAGTCATCCACGAACATCACAACCTTACCATCAATAACGACCTGTGGTAGATTAAATAGCATGAATAGTAATCCAGCTAGTACACTTCCTGCCGGCAAACCGATTAATGTTTTCCTCGTTCTTGAGGATTTTAAATTTACGTCTACATACTGGTTTCGATCTTTTAGATAGTCTCTAAGCCAAAAATCTGATACTTTACATTGATCCTTTAATTTTTGTAGTAACAGCTCCCTGTTTACTGAGTCGAATGTCAATTGAGACAATTACGGCTATGTAACCACGATCTATATTCTTTAAAATGTACTCATTTACTGCTAACATTGCTATTTCAGTCGAATGCGCTTTTCTACTTCCAAACTGAGATAGAGAGATAACTCTGTTGTCATTTAGGTATTTCATCAGTCTATTTTGATAAATCTTTTCCATTAACATTAGAATATTTGAGTTTAACGATATGCGTCTAAAATCACTAGGTTACCAGGCATTTTCTATTTTTGGAATCGGCACCACACGCGCAATTTTCAATTGATTTGGAATTTCACCACTATTAAACGATCTTTGAATTATTCTCACAAGTTCACTGTGTATGTTTGGATGCGCAAAGATTGTGTCTAAAAAATACTTGCTAATACCCGTAGTGTCATCATTTTTTGAAAGCTTTTTACGCAGTTTTGCCCACGCGATGTACATTTCTCTGTGAGTTACATTACAAATGGAAAACAAAGTAGAATTTCGATCGGGTTCTACAGACAGATCTAAAGTTTCTTCGATTTTTGCTTTGTCTGGAAAACCCATTTCACAGTAGTAATTGTTAATATCATCTGGACACACAGTGGTTCCCAAGGCACCTTGTTTTTTAAATTTTATATTGTACACAGAATTATACGTTTCCCAAAGACTCGTTTTTTGAACCTGTTTCTGGATTTTATTTTTCATGTCTAATGTAATTGCTTTGTTAATTATTCTATCATATTCTTTAATTTTTAATTTGTGCCAACTTAACCCTGGCATTTTCCACCTTTTGTAGTGGTACCTTTTAATAGTCATTAGCCTATTTGTCCTTTCTGACCTGAATGTTTGTGTTGTGTTGAGTGACTTGTTGTTTTGGAATGAGCCTATTATAACAACGCTTAACGTTACATAAAAACGTTTCGCACAATTTTGTTGTGTCTGTTTCTCCTTCATTTGTTAGATTTACTTCATTTAAAAATTTCCCTATTGACCGCCAATCAACATTGAAAAAATTTCGTTTTTGGACTATCTGACTCCTTTCTACCGGTTCATTCTTGTAGTTGCAAATCACATATTCGTGATCTGAAACTAACATGTCAATTACACTTACGCTTACGCTAACACTGGGTTTTTTCTTAATAAATAAAAGGTCAATTGTGTTATTTGCCCTAGTAGCTGATGTTACTGCCTGTTCAAATCCATATTTTATTGCTATAGACTGCAATTTTTTAGTGTGGGATAATTGGTTAGCTATATTAACATTAAAATCCCCACATATAATTACATCTTTACGGCCTAAACTGAATTTATGAAAAAGGATATCAATATTCTTCAAATCATTTGAAATATAATTTGTACGATATAAACAACACACTACAAATGACTTCTGATATTTGTACTGTAAGGAGAGCGCAATAATTTCCAATGACGTGGGTGTCACAAATTCTTTTCTGACTACTTCAAGATTGATCTCATTGACCTTGAACAAATTTCTACAGATGACTGCTACTCCACCACCCCTAGTTGTATTGCGATCGTTACGATACATATTAAAACTTTGTGGTAGTGGACTGATATCAGTTGTCTGTAGCCATGTTTCGGAAATGCATAATATTTCTAGTTTTAGATTTTCAATTAAGTTGTATAATTGGTTTAATTTATTTTTGACTGACCTAAAATTCTGATGTGCTATTAAAATATGTTTGCTGTTCTGCGCGCTCCTAACCGTATGTTAATTTTCCATTGGTGTTGGTTGATTTTCGTCATCCAATCTTAAACGCTTATTACTGTTTTGTGGTGATTGATCCCGTCGTTGATGTTCGGTGTTTTCAGTTTGCCTGCGTGACCTTGTTCGGATGGGACTTCTTGTTGACTGCTGAAGTTTTGTAAGATCGTGCTTTATGGAAACTTTTGCAAATGTTGCATTATTTTTGAGTAACCGGCATTTACTTAGTAACTTTTTCTTCGTTCCTGGTGGGAGAAATACTCTCAGCGGCCTGTTGCGGATGGTTGCAGGGTTCCTTATTCTTTCTACGTGTGGTTGCACACTAAGATGGTCGGCAATGATCTTCATTAACTCCTGATACATGATGTCGCCTTGTTCTGATTCTGGTATTCCGAAAATTACAATATTATTGTGTCTCCAAATTTTCTCCCTCTCTTCTTTGAGGTCCCCCATGACTTTATCCGTTAAAGTTTGTAAATACTCTGCCGACGGTCCTCCAGTTATCTCGATTTCCTCCTGGCGCTTTTCGATAGCAGTTATTCTTGCTCCGTGATCACGTTCTATGGCATCAATCCTCGATAATGCTGTTGAAACATCCAGTCCTACTTTAGTCATCAGGACATATAGGTTGTCAATGGTTTTGGGTGGTGCTCCTCCCATTTCTGTTCGGTTGTAGAATATGCAGTGTTTTAAAATTTGAACAGTTATTATAATAAATTGGATCCAGCTTACAGTTTTTGAGGTGTAGTTTATTTTATAGCCACACCCAAGCTATATTAGGCTTTGGCATAACTGCCTCTGGTATGCCAGCAGGTTTGATGTACTCGCGGAATATGGGACGGTGCTCCTATCCACATTGAGTGAGTACAGATGTCTTGGATCCTGCTTATGCTGGAGCAAAATCTCTTTTTGTTTCTTTCCTCCCTATATTTACTGCTTACAGATTTCTAATGTTTATTGGAAATTTATTTTATGAATCTTGTCACTGATTACACCATTGAAAAGCTTAAAAGTTCGTCTATTGGTTAGTGTAACTCAATAATTTTTTGCTTTAAAAGTTCAGTAGTAAAAGATAAATTATTAAAAATACATCAGAGCTGCTGCAGAAATGCTGTATATCATGATGATGCTATGTAAAAAAAATACCAATTATTAAAAATTTTACTGGTATACTATTTTGCATTGTACTTGTAGCAACAAAATAAAAGACGTGATGCAAAACAAGTAAAAATTGCGTACCGTATTTCCTGTATTTATGAACCGGCTAAACTTTCAAATTTGGTGGGCTGAAAGGAGGCGATAATAATAGGCAAGCTATAATTTTAGGAAGGGTAAAAATCCAAATCAAACGCGACTACCTACACATTTTACCCCAAACGAACAACATTACATAAATATTTTAATACCCCTGTAGCCAAAATTACATGGGTAGACACATATTTGATGAATCCTAGCATATTTTGATTGCATAAATAGTTATGGAGAGATTCGTAGTTATACAGATGTTTTTATGTATGTGTAAATGTAAGTATCCTCACAAGAATGTAAAGAACTTGGCTATAACAATAGGCAGGCTAAAAATTGAAATTTGTCTCAGTTTTCTAGGGCTATAAATAGAGGGGGCCATAAATTGAGGCAGGTTATGAATGCAGGAAATACGGTAGCTTTGTTTTATTTCATCATAGGAAATGTATTACCCGGTCCATTGGAAATTTAATGAGTGACAACAGATTTATTGTTATCATAATATAAATATTTGTAATTTTAACTGAATAGAATATCAGACGATGCTGGACTGATTTGAAATGGTTAGGAACCTACTAACAGCTTAAAATTTCAGCGCTACAAACAATATTCCAGCGCTGCAAACAGAGACGTAACTACATACAGGCTTCGGTAGTAGGGGATCGAATCGGGACGGCCCTTATTTTCAGAAATAAGTCCTGTCATGTTTCAGTGAAAGAAAGCGATGGCATCTATCTATAATGTTGGTGGTGGCAGGCTGCCATTGCGCGCAGACTTCAAACGTTGTTGTTAATTCAGGATTGCGCTCCTACAGTAAACACATACCGGAAATGAAATCAGCATGCTCGAATTAGTCTGAATCTACTAATTAGAACTCTGAACTAAACTAACACCTGAAGAGTTTTCCCGGTAAGTGTGTTTCTTATACCATTTTGTAAATACATGTACCGGATGGAGTGATACCACGTCCATCTCTCTTTCCTCCAAAAGAATTGCAGGTGTATGAAATTATATAGTTCAGTGGATGGAGGAATGCATATGCTTTATTTCACGGTGTGTAATTTCTTACCAGTACCATTCGTTTTAAAGGTAACGAGCGAAATCGAAAGAGTGTCGTATGATCTAAAGTATCCCAATTTAATCATAAGGTTATAAAAAATATCACAGTAACGCAAAAAGTAATGATAGGTACATGAGATTTTAAAGAATATGTAATTTGGATGTACTAAAACATTATAATTTTATAAACATTTTCTCGTTCCTCCCATTCCTTTTGGAGAGAGAACCGTTGGAATTTTGAAGATGCATCTATAGTATTTAGTATTTTGATATCTGTGGATTCATATTCACCTCGTTAACGCCCAAAACGAATGGGAGGCATAAAATACTGAATGCACCATTAAATAGGGTAATAATAGAACAATGCGTAACAATTTTTATTTTCTTATACCTCCCAATCGTTTTGGAGGTAACGCCGTTACAAACGTTCCTTTCATTGAACGACCAATGATAGGAACATTTTGGATTGTGCTTTAGAAACTAGAAATGGACATGACTTTTAAAGTTGACTATAGATGGCGTGTTTTTAAGAAACATAATATCGTGCAACAACACAACCCGTAATTTCAACAAAGAAAATCAGGCCGACACATGATTGATGCTTGGTGCCTAATGAAATTCTTCTAGGAAAACACTGCATAAATTTAATTTTAATAAAAATCATTGCATATTCAAAAAACGAACAAGTGATACAAACAAAATACATATTTTGATCAGTAATTAGGTAGAATAAACTTGAGATGTGAGAATTTAGCACTAAATTTAATTTACTATAGAAGAAATGCTTGAAAAGATATTAAATATTGGGGCATTAACAATTACTGTTCATATTTCTGATTCCTGGAATGCAGGATTGAAATCATGTATTTAGTAAATTTGTTGACATCACACGTTAAAGATACTGGCTATTGTGTAAAGCGTGAGATGGGGGGAAAGGGTGGTGAAATTGCTTTGGTCTTCGGGATAAATGACTCGTCTCTTCAGTAAGATATTGCAATGAATGAGACAACATGTTTTTTAACTCATGATGTAATACAAATACATGATTACATGTTACATTCAATACATAGGAACGGTCTTGTAAAAGGAATATGCTGAGAAGCTTTATGTCATGATGCTTGCGGGATACGGTATTATCATATCATGCATTCCATTGAGAAATTAAATAAATACATATAATGGTACTAGTAATGAAATGTTGAGCTCAGAATTCTAACTGATTTCTGCATTCAGGAAATGCACCTTTGCTGTTAAAACTACAATAAAGTAAAGTAATTTCAAAGAAAGCATAGATGGGTTATGAACACATTTTATCATGCATACACTTTATACATTGAGAGGTTCATGTTGGGGTTTGTTCGGACATGTTATGATATGCAAGAGTTGGAAACAGACAAAACAATCCTAGAGAAACAAGATATGTATCCTACTTGAGAAAGGGAAATGCTCTGACGATTTCAGTGCGTTCGCGACGTGGATGAGGCACACACTTGAGAAATAGAAAAAACACATACCAACAATGTTGCATTGTGACGTTTCTTGCACACAAGGCTGCTATTGAGATTTGTATAGCCATTCATTCAGCGTGACGTGCGTGGCATCACGTAACCTACTTTTATTTTGTCAGCTGCGTGGCATGCAACAGCATGATGCACGGTGAGTGAAGCTTATGCTTCGTTTCAATGTCAAAATCATCAACATCTGTGACTTCCTAACCTTGCGTGCTTTTTGAAACTTTATTCCGCAGGTGTACTTATTTTTGTGTATTATCACAAATATGCTCACTCTGTATGGTTTGCTCAAGTGGACATTTCTCAAATGTTATACGTTTGAAAAACCATATGCTTTGTGTTGTGACTGGGATGAACTTAAAAATGAGAACATTCAGCTAAAAATATTTGCATTGAAAACGAAACAACTAAATACAATTAGTTTTAAAAGTGAAAGTTAGAAATATGGGCTTTAACTTTTTTAAACAAATGAGCAAAAATTTGATCTTCCAAATTCCAAAACAACGCGAGGTTTCAAAATGGAGAGTGTTGATATTTCCAGGATTAAGTCATCACTCCGTGGTTTGCAAGGAGATGTGATCAGTGTAGCAGATTTTCACAGTTTCCCTGAATTTTTGAAATATGTGAGGGAGAAATTATTTAATAATCCAAAACAGTTACCACCACTCGGAAAAAGCGCTTTGTGTCGAAACAAAAATTTGAAGCAATTTGTGTTCGGAAACGAAAAGTTAACGATCTTTGAGGCTGTTGCTGTAATCATGTGTGGGGACAAATGTTATGCTCCGGTTTTTGCAGTAGCCTGTGACATTTTAATGGATCTAGACAGTGAATTTATGAAACTTTGTGATGATCAAAGAATATTACACAATTTAGCTAAAAGAAGCGAGGAGTGAGACACTGAAGCACTCCTTCCTATAACTGTTCATTACTTGGCTGCACTGCTACAGAGACCAATTATTCTGCATGAAGAAGTATATTCCGACTCATCAATTTGTTTGCAATTTGGTAATTTTCAGATGGATAGGGCTATCCATATTGTGGAGTTTAATTATGGATTTTATGTAGCCTATCCATACTTCCCCGCACTTGTTTTCTGCAAGCTACAACCTTATTTGAAGAACGGATTTCCAGTAAGCAAAACAACCACCACACTTCCAAACGTTCCAGGGAATTTTTCAAATATTTGTAAAGCATTTCACTTTTGTGTTGTTATTGTGAAAAGCTTGGATTACCGAATTGCTTACATATAGCCAAAAGACACCACACTGCAACGAAAAGACTTATTCGTCTCTTATAAAGCAGCCAATACGGGTGCTTGACGCCACAAAATATACTAAATAATTTAATAGACTGCAAAACTGATGACTTATTGCCAATTGAGCTAAGAAACAAATTTATTGTGCTAAACACGCCAGGCGATGGAAATTGTATGTATGCCAGTGTGTCGTTTGCAATGACGTACAGTTTTGGTTTTCACTATATCCTGCGACGCGCTGTGGCAGTTGAGTTTAAGAAGAATTATAAAAGGTATGCGAAAATATTTGCGAGGATGGGAACAACGCCTGTTGAATTAAAGAAACTTGTGTTCCGTGTGAATTCACATAACCAGTGGGGAACTAGTCAAACTATGATAATCTTGTCAAAAATTGTGTCAAGAAAAATGTTTGCTTACAGTGCCAAACCCAACTCTGATGGATTTCTCAAATATGATCTTGAGCCAAAGATTTCTGCCAAGTTTCCACCGCTATTTGTCATTTGTGTTGCAAATAAGCACTACCAAATAATGATACCGAAATCTTATAATAATATTAGCGAAATTGAACAGAAAAGTACCAGCTACCATCCGCTACCAAAGAAAATTGTAAATTGGGTCTTTTTCTCAAATAGGAATGCATTATCCACTTGGGTTTCAGAAACCATTCATACCTAGTTAACAGTAAAACACGATGTAAAAATATGGGTTTGCAGCAAGAACCAGGTGAAAATTCGGTAAAGCACATGAAATATAAGCAAAAATAATTAAAATGGTTTCGCATCGCCCACGCCAACAGTTTTTGAGCTACAGCTATGAAATTTTGCACAAAGGTGTAAAATTGAAATCCAAAGATGGCTCTGGTTTGCGATTTTCAAAATCTAAAATTGTTTTGAAAATTTGGCGCGAAAACTTAAAATTTCAAAATGGTCATAAAAACTGACGTTAGGAAAGTTGAGACATGACATAATAAATTTTCTTCTAGTGTCATGTATGCCCGAATGCTCATTTTTGTAGTAGTCTGACCTGGCCATCTTTGTAGTTTTCGAATATCATATAGACGCATAAATATCTCGCTTGCACTTTCTGTTTTATGCTATAAATGAAAACCTGTTGACTCATCAGGCGATGGATAATAAAGTAATTGATTAATCGGATTTTCTAATCCAATGATCTATTTTCCCTACATCGTCGTAGCCATACTGACACGTTTAAATCACGTTATTTCCCATTTATATTTTCATCACGACTTTTAGCTACAAATTACCTTGTCAATCTGCGTACTTCAGAAGATCCAATAAAAGCCTTAAAATCCCGAATGTCTTCATAACTATTTAAGAATACTTTTTGTGTTACTTTTGCTAAACTTTTTCTTCCTAATTCTTTCGTAATATATTTTGAATTTAATTTGAGTAAATGTTTGACTAATGTTTAAGGAAAGAATAAATATCACATTTCAAAATATTTTAAGTTCATCTCGGAAAAACAGTTTGAGTGGGCCCCAAAAAAAGTATTTACAAGTATTCATAAATCCTTTAAATAGAAATATAAATAATAATGATGCCAACTAAAGAAACAAATACTTAATTCAAATAAATTGAAGGCCTGGCCAGACGTTAATATGCGTACAAACATAAACGAAAGCCAAACCATTAATTTTTTTGACTTGATCTTCTTCAAGATTAGAAATCCATTTCTTACTTCTGCTAATTGTAAGTTGAGCAATTTTGTGCCTATGGGACTACTAGATTGCAAGTTACAACGTATTTATTTATTTTCCTTACAAATCTCTTTTCTTCCGGTATTGCCAATAAGTGATGCCATTCAATTTGAATGGAATGCCGATAGATATTCATTGAGCAGCTTCTTTAAAAAAATTATTTTAATTGTGAAAGAGCTCTAAGCGGTTTGAAATGGTGATTTGGATTCATGAGTAGTCCTGAAGGTAAAAGTATCTTTAAATTTAATGCATTACATTGAGATGAAAATTCTGCCATGAAAAACTTGACAAAAATTATGCCCACGTGGAGAGTGTAACAAAGGATATAAACTGTGTATGCGCATATTATATCTTTGTAATGAGGATTTCATTGCAAATACAATATTTAACATGGCATGATGTCATTACTCACAATCAGTATGAATGAATCCTTATATTTTGTTATTAGTAAAGTTATTTTTCTTGTAATAACTTTTCTCTTCAATTTACATGACCTGATACTTCATGCACCTATAAAAACGGAATTTAATTACATGATTTTCCTCTGTTCACGGAAACACATATATGAAATGTCATATAAAATAATGATAAATACTTGTGCGAACATCAACAGGTCAGTGATAATGAGATGGAACTCTGCTTATTTGGAAACAAAATAATTTGCAATATTCATGATTTTTTTACCTTTAATACCATCATAAAAATGGCATGCAAAAGAAAGGATTTATAGTCAAATTTGAGCATTTTTTCCGCATATTTTATTAAGCTCCTTAACAACATAATCTACCGTGACAATCTGAAAAGATCAGGTGCTGGTTCACGGTAATCTGTTTAGAAATTGTGATAATCATACAAATCTTTAATTTATAAGGAGGGTAATCTAAAGACTCAAATCTAATTTTTATTATCAAAGACTCCATTTACTAACAATTAATTTCAAAGTTTTGAGGAGAATTGTGTTTATATTTATGCATCAGAATGTATTTCTTTGTTTTATGGGACACACATTTGTACTCCAGGTGACAACATTAATCGTGCCGTTGTAGAATGCAGATTAAGTTACAAGTTATTGTTATTTAATTTGCGCTCATATTTATTATTATTATGATTAGTAAAAAGGCGACTAATAGTAATAATTTATTTCTGTTAGTCGCCTTTTTATTTAGCACATTTTTTACTTTCACAAGATTGTGTGGACATGCCCGTCCTGTCTCAACGCTCGACCAAGCCATTGTTCTCAAAGTACAAAAGAAATTAAGAGATTATAATTTTTAAGACGAAAAATTACCTCAAGGGACACCAAGAGTCTCAATGGCTGCCCTTCTAAAAATATTCTAAAATGCCAGCGTTGCCACTGTGAGTTTTACTTTACTCGTGTTGAATTGAAACGTATGTATGTAAAGGAGATGTAATAAGGTAAATTATTCAGTACAGTGCTTGAATTATTTCAAAACACACAGTTATGGTTGAATGTTAAATGAATGAATTTAAAGTGTAAAAATGAAACCAGTACAGTAATAAAGGACCTCAAACAACCAAAAATGCAAAAGGCTGGCATAATAAACTGAATCAAGATGCAAAATCTCGTCATACGTTTTTTAAGTTCGTTCACTTGTTGCAAGGAGTACAAGTTAATATGAAACTAAATTTGATTTGATCTCTGAGAGCTCGTCGAGACAGTCAGATAGATATAGAACTATAAATGACGTAATTTTAGTTGCAAAGGAAAATTATACAGGTGGCAATGTACCAATCTTAAGTTATTTAGATTCTGTGGGAATTGCTTTAAAGTTAGATTGAATAATTCTAGCGTTAGTTTAAACATTGTTAATTGCGAATTAGGGAACGCAATAATTTTTAAAATAACGAAACAAATTACGCATTGCTTTAAAACTAGAAAATGTTTAAACTAATTGAATGAATGACTTTGTACAATACTGAAACAAAAACTTGTCTCAAATATAAAATAAAACGTACTATGTACATAAATCATTGTTTGTATTTCTATTAAAACATTAATTATACCTTAGCAATGACACAGTCGTAAAATGCATGCTCTGGAAAAGTGGCAACACTTACATCTCATTTTGGTCGACGATTGAGACTTTTCTATATTTAGAATGGAACCCTTTGGACTTAAAAATTTTATCTTTGAAATTCTATTGTTTCATACGAACAATGTATGAGATTATTGAGTATCGAGCGTTGCCCCAGTCGGAGTTTGGGAGTACACCGACTATAGGCATTTCGACAAGAAGCAGTTGACCTAGTTTTGTCTTGAAATCTCCAGTTACTTAGCTCTTTTGTGGATGGTAAATTTGGCAATATTTCAATAAATAATTCCCTGGCAATTCACACCGGAAAACAAACGAGCACAGTTATTTATTGTATCAATGGAACTGACTTGGCGCTTCCAATTATCAGGCAAATTGCGGCACTGATCAAGTTGCACCCTCATTTTAGCACCTAAAATATATGAATAATAAATAAAAAGGATTTGAATATTGCATTAAATGTTATTTGAAAGTCTTACAACTCATTGAGTGTGGTTGGTGCCTAAGTAGCAGATAAAATATATTTTGCATGGGAAAATTCCATGGGTATTTCTTCTTGTATTAGAATATGCAAATATTATACGAGGAATTTCTTAATTTTGTGAACTTTAAAATATTTAATTCCAAATATTGCAAAACGGAAATCCGCAAAATCATTTGAAACAATTCAATGCTATACATATAGTAGTATTGACTGTAACTTTTATGTTGACTATTTTAATAATTTGCCTGGATTAAACATTTCATAATATAATAAAAAAAGCAAGACTTACCACTCATTCCGGAATTCTTGTAGAGGAAAACAATTTGTGCTTCATTAAGTGTCAAATACTGGCGGAACATGAAGACGAGAAGAACATGACGCGGAGTTTCCATATTGAGAATATTCCGTATAATAAGAAATCAGTACAAAAAAATTGAAGGATTCTATCCCTTCAGAAATCACTCTCAGAGCCAATGATCAAAATACATGAATTATGTTGAAATATCTTCAAAAATGAACCGCTAATAAAGTTTTTACAACGGTTGGAAGTATATCAAGTTTTATGGGATGTCATGTGATGTCATTAAAATTTATTGTATATCGCGTGATAGTTTAAATTGATTTTTCCCAAAATGAATTACATTATCAGTCCTTGCTGAAAATATTATACTCAGGGTAATTTGTTGATTTTGCGTATGTTAAAGATTATGCATCAGAATCACCAGATTATGATGAGGTTATGGTGTCCATCGTTTATTTTACTGCACATTTTAAGCATACATGCACATAAATTGAGTCACGCTTTTTAAAACTTGTTGATATTTGAATCTCTTCGTTTGATCGTGGCGGTTATAAACGCTTTTCATTATGGAAAACGTTCTCTAAATGTAAAAAGTGGTGTGCATCGTTAATTTAATTGCACATTTTAATCAATTACTTCTGAGTTGGTGTCGCAATAATATTTTTACTCCAACAGTTATGCCATATTATACTTCAAAGCAACATTGTGTTCTTCACAAGTGCTACTACTCCCTACTCTATTTATAGATTTTTGGAGAGTGGTGAGTATTCTAATGCATCAAAGTTTAGAAGCATATGTTCTAACAATACTTTAAAATCCTTGCCCGCAACTGTTTGTCTTTGTACTTGACGTAACTTATTAGATAAAAAATGAAATAGGAAAATTACAAGCTCAGAATTTGAAGTGGACTTGTAGAGTATGTTGTGCGGATGATAAACGACGATGTGATGATATGGCATTGTTAAAATGCATTCAGTTGTACTTGACTTGACCTTATTTTAATTCAATCAATCCGTATCAGAAAGCCAAACCTATCAACTAGTCCTAATTCATCAAACTTTAATCTAATTTGTTCCAAAAATTGTGGTTTCCACCACGTAAGCGTTTTGTCGTTTGTTCCAGTAATGACACTTTGAAATAGAGGTCTGCAATCCAATCATAGGTTTTTTCAGTAGTACATACGTTTTACGACTTTTATTTCTATCAGTATTGGGATTCATGATGATTTAAAACAATCTCTTTCCATCTAAAACTATTGGAAATATTTTAACATAGAATGCATGTTCACTAATAGTGCTTTGCTGGAATAAATTGGACAAAATTGTTATCAATGGATATATTAGCAAGTATTAAATTCAGGGAAAGGGAATAACTAGATTGATTAACTAATCAGAGATAACAAATGTATTAAAAGTTTATTACTAATGACTTGTCGTAACTACAAATCTCTTTCTCTCTCTCTACTAAATACATTATTCCATGTTTTTTAAGTATGGTTCTAGCAATCCTTATTCAAATCTTGTGTTCAATACTGCGGCAACTTCAAGTTATTTTTAACAATTTAATGCTTTTAGTTATAAACGATACAGACCAAATGAGTTGCCTATTTCCAGATTCGACAGCGATATAGATTGATTTTAATAGCTGATAATACATGGCCTAAACACCGTCAAAAATAATGACACAATTAGTTTGTAAACATTTATCTTTTATCATGTTTCTTGTGCATTTGTTCTTGTTCTGGCCATTTCTGCCCGTCAAGCTAGGGTGTAGTTTTATGCAACAAGTTTGCTACCGAGATTTGTATTTTTGTGAAAGATGTTGGCAAATATGTCCAAGCATGTCCATGTCAACCAAGTATTAAAATCATAGCAGATAGCTTACTTTTAATCGAATAATGTTTATCAAGGCAGTGGATGTAATTGAATGTAAACATCTACAAAAACATATTTTTTTGGACTTTTTGGTATTTAGTTTCAATTGTTTATCTGCTTTGCTTATTAATTCCGTAGGGTTAACGTTATTTTTATTTATGCGACTGTACTTATGTAAAAACATCCTAATCTTATGACACAACAGATTTTAAGTGAAGGACATGGCACGTTAATACAGAATAGCAATCGAAAAGCTTTTGGAAAATATATTAGCAATTTGGTGAGTTTACTGTAAATTGCATATTTCTTGTTCTTGGAAAAAACAAATAATAAACATATTTTCTTATAACTATTCCCTAAGTAAGTATCATGTCTTCTGGAATAACAACTGCGGGAGACGCGACTCCTTTCCTCATCTTGATTCCGAGAATGTTTTTATAAAATATAATAACATAATATTTTAACCGTTTTTAACAACTATTTTTAATACAAACAAATTTTCTCAAGCAGACTTTCAATTTCCGTCAACAACAAAACAAAAGTTGCTGTTCATTCCAATAAAATGCAATAAAGATTTCATGGATTACATTTAGCTATAATCAACGAACAACTTTGCTTGTTAGATAAATTTAAAGCATTGAAATCAGAACTTTAAAACTTTTATACATTGAATTTTTTTGTCATCAAGATTTGAAAATCATGAGTATTGGACAGGCGTATATAAATGTTCATTCCTACATACAGGACTTTATCCAGCTTCCTTTACACTACGATACAAAAGCTAGCTGTGTAATTGTAAACGAAAAACTCCAAAAAGATAATCCATGGAAAACGTTTCTCTGGCAATTTCAAAAACCAGTTTGCACTCTGTTTTCACTCATCATTCCCTTGTACCAATTCTACAAATTATGGAAATCTTCAGAACCCATGAATTCAGAGATTGTGGCTGTTTACTCACTAATCCTAATGTTTTCTGC
>JAQIXX010003880.1:0-18014 GCA_034700605.1 Willowsia nigromaculata
CATCTGTATCATCATACTATCACATAGTTGCGCATATACACACAAGATTTTCTTTTGGGAAATGGTCATCGTTGGAATAAATGACCGATACACCTTGCGCTGCTCTACTAGTATAATATTGCCTGTTAAGTTGCCGTCGTAGGTGGTAGAACCATGTTGTTGTGTGCCCCATATATGGCTATCTGATGAGGATTAACCGCTTCATCGTGACGCTTTAAATATATGGTTATGTCCATAATGGATCATGTCATGTAGTCTCGCTTGAGCACTGTTCTGATCTCTTGGTCCGATTTTCTTACGCATTTGTTCTCGTATTCTTTGACTGCCTATATACATATCTGTTTATTATTGTTATCGCAATTATTATTGCCCTGCTACAAGCTACAAGTGTAAGTTAATACACATTAAAATCGATTTTTCTTTCAAGAGAAATGATGATGCGATTTGCCATTACTAACCCTTTTCATGTCTTTTCTTGTTGTTCTGCTGCTCACCTCAGTACCAAAACAGAGATCAGCTTTTCCCTTCTCAGAAAGGATGAGAAGGAGGAACACATCATAAGCCCCTTGTGTAATATATGGCATTATCATTATCACTTCTTGTCTCGTATTCAATTTGGCTGATCTCAAAAAAAGAAGACAAATTGACTTGAAAATAAGAGCGATATAGACATAATAATCAGTAATCATTTTCGAGCACTTGTGCTACACAAATGATCAGCTTATATTTATGACAGATAAGCATGTTTTGTCAGTTCTATGTGGTAATCAATAACAATAATGAAATACGAACCAATCAATTTATACTATTTTGGTAATGTTTTTTCTGGTCAGTATGACACAATGAAACACCCATTAGCCACATTAATCCTGTGGTAATATATTTCTTTAAATACCTAATCCCATCATTGAAACGTGGAGGGAGATAACTTTTTATAATGCATGCAAAAAGGAAGTATTTATAAAAACGATATACAAAGAAAAATGTAACTTACCTTGAAAAAAGAATGTATAAGTAATTTTGGTGGCAGCAAATCTCAGATTCAGCTGTTTGTCTTCTACGTACCGCGTGACCGAGGTTGAAGTTTTATGTTAAGCAGTTTTCTTTCCACTGGAAAATTCTCCTAATTCTCCTCTTGTGTGGCTTCCCTTTTTGAAAAGTTCTTGGCTTAAAAATGTTTTATCTCATTGATGTTTGCATGTATTAGCGCGGTTTTTTTAGAGAGTCACGGAGTACACTGAAGTTCTCATCGGATGGCTTCTTTAGTTAAAACATACAAGTAATTCACATACATCCAACATGACATTACACGAAACGCATTTATTCATTCAAATGCAGAATAAATAAATAGTGTGATGTTTTGAAGTCAAAAAATTTGCGACATGAGAGATTATGTCAAAATCTTTGCGAGAAATCTCTATAAGCATATGTATATTATTTGCAACATAAACACGGTCACAAAAACAAACTCATACATAAGGTTTTTGCTTGTTCTTTTGGAGGAGACAACTGTTCATAGGGATCTGTCAAAAAAGCAGCATGTACACAAGTCATAAAACACGAGACTGTGAAATGTGATGAGAGCTATGTCTGTTCAGTTGAGTTAGTTCACTTTCTTGGGAAAATGAGTTGTTTGTAGGATGGAGTCACAGTATTTTCTTTTACATAAAAAGAGTGTCACTTTCGATCCTGCTGGGAGAAGTGTAATTTCTTTTGCTCGCATATATTATTATGTATCTTTCATCTACATCATCCTTTGTTGATCTCTTTAGAAAGATATATTATGTAAAGTTGTGTGTTCAATGCTGAATAATAGTACACTACTTTAAAAAAAAGTTCGACTGTATTCTCATAATAGTATATATCTAAGTTATTGCCTTCCAGTTAACCATTCGTCACGCTGGAGGAAACATTGAAGCACGCGACTCACTTGTGTAAGCACATAATATGAGAATAAAAAAGCCGTATAAGGTTCACATATACGGTAATAACGTACAAATTATCAACAAGTGAACAAGTAGTAATTTGATTATTACGTTCGGAAGAGTACGTAACACGGTAATAATAATTGCTGTATTTTAGCTAATCAGTTTATTTGGTTAGGATGATTTGTTGACGATGTTGAGGCTGAAATGCATGAAAAAAGAAAAACAAAAGTTTTTTACTTTTTCTGGGTACATGTATGTATTGTATGTATTTACTACAGGGTAAACAAAAATGACTTTGATGCATTCGGCAGAAATTTGTATAAAAACGGAAAAACACTCGCTTCCAGGAAATTTTACTAACAAGTTCCTATGAATTCGTTATAATAATATGTTTATGCATGTATCGTTAGCTTTTGGTATCAATATTATTAATAATACTATAATAATAAAAATAATAACAGAAAAATGTTTATATTATGCTTCTTACAACTGTCCGTAGTGCATTTTAGCATGAAAAAAATTGTTTGCGCGATTAATTACACTTGGTTCAAGATGCGCCTTAATTCAAATATCTAGCGAGAAACAGGGAAAGAAGGATAGAAAAAGATCACGTTGACATCACCTTGTTTTCTCTTCAAATTCTCTTTTCTTGCTGTCACTATATCGCACGTTTTCATTTGGCTCCGACAAGTAATTTAGATCAAATTACCACGCGTGCAGTGTTTCTTTCCGTTTCTTTGCTAGTTGATTTTCACGATCAAATGATAGTGTACGCGCATATATGTATGCAATCTAGTACACGACCATGTACACATATATAAGTAAGCGTGTTTCTTCAAGTGGAAAAGTTTTTTTCCCAGGTATGCAATATATACTTTACTCTTGTAAAATGATGCTGGTTTAATTGAGGATAAAAGCTGAAGAGCAACTGTGCACATACAACTTTCACTTTCGCAACAACATAGTAATTGTAACTTACATAGAGTGAAAACAAAGAAATGCAATTCCTTCCAGTTCACTTAACAAAGGCACCAATTCACATGCTAACTACATGAAAAACGTCTGCAAAATGTCCTTGAAACCCCTTGCGAAGGCTGACAAAGTTATTAACATCACTTAAATATGGGGCACACTGAGTCAGATAAAAACCGGGTCAGTAGTTCCAGTTACATATTTCACACTAACGATTATTCAAATTTTTAAAATGATTTTTCCCAATAGCGGTAATTAACAGAATAAACATTTGTTCACATTTTCTGAGAAATGCGAGGTTTCATGAAGTGTAAACAGTGGCATACTACTGACAATAGTCAACTTACATGTAATTATCTGCTTGTATTACATAAAGTAAAACTATTAAAATATCAATATTACTTTTATTGTCCTGAGAGGCACGTGCAATTCTCAAAAAACATTGAGATAATGATGATGAAGACAAGGAGCAATAACAATTAACGATTACAGAGTATCATCGATGATGAATGGAAAATATATCATCGTGTCTTAATCTTAATGGCAATAAACTATATGAGCTCCAAAACAGCAAAGTCAAATAAAATGTTTACATGTGATTGTGTGGAGACACTTGCTTCTTCTAATAAATAATTGCATTACTTTTGATAATGAATGCATCTCTGAAGAAGTTTTCTTCATTGCAAGTAGTAATACTCAAACACAAACAAACACACACGTTGACAACGTCGGCGATATGTCGATGATATGATGATGAAGGTGATGCTCTGATGATGCCCAATGTGGATATACTCACATGAGACACGGCTTGGGCAAATCGGCAACGGTGCTACTTGCTGATACTAATAAACGATCCGCTCTTTTAGAAGACCAAAAGAGATCTATAAGTTTTCGAGTGAGTGTGTGTGTGTCTTGTGTACCATACCTAAGTGAAATGAGTGACTTGTTAGGTTGGTTAAGTTTTGTGTATGTCTAATGTACTGTGTGACTCTTGGATCTCTGATTTCTTCTTGTTGAATGCAATGTGACTTGTTGTTGGCTGCTTGCCTTTTGCATATAGTGAAGCGTTCCTTTTGCTCCTCTCTCTGTGTCTCTTTCTTTGCTTACAACTGGGTACATGCCTCCACCAACAAAATAATAATGATAAGTATGTGTGTGATGATGATGTGGTTCCTCTTTTTCGTTTTTTCTGCTCCGGGTGTTGTTATTGTATACCTGAACTTCTTCCACTAAAAATCCTGGCATGTCATGTATGTACATATAGGTATGTACATAGGATTATAACCTTCTACACAGTAGTCATTTACGCGTAGGTATTTGATGTATGCATGTATGTATGTATGTACACATGTACCGATTCATGATATACCATATTATAAGAGTCCAAATGTTTGTCTCTTACCTTACGTAGGTATTTGTGTTTATGTACACGGGGTAACTGGTAAATAATAAAAAATATTAGAAGAGTGCATGTCAGGCAGGAGTCTACTTGTGGGCCGAAATCCACTACACCTCTCCTGTTTCTTGGCTGCCAGTTCGTTTTTTTTGGGTCCTTCGTCCTATAATCCCGATGTGATGGCATGCCACCCTCACTTATTGGATGGCGTTCTATTAAAATATGTGTGTTGTTTTGTAGTTTAATATGTAAAATACGTGTTGTGGGTACATGCCTACACATACACATGGAGATGTAGAGAGAGAGAGAGAGAGAATAGACAGATAAGATGATGAGAAGACAGGCAAGAAAAAAAGCAGCAGCAGTCAAAGTCAAATCTCACACAAGATGAGCCACGACCACGGTGCACGGATTGTGTACAACCAAGACTCAAAAAATGATCATGATGATGATAATGATAAAAAACATATAAAGCTCAAGAATTCTTCTAGGATGATGTTCTCTTCGATTATCTTCTCTCCTTGCCACCAACCACCACCTCCACCGCATATAGGAATAATATGTACTTTCGATTATAAGCGTAGCGTATACAACATATACTCCAACTCCAACACACACATGCAACAAAAAATGTGTATCAGAGGAAAAAAGAATAGGAATGAAGCTAATCGTGCAGTAAAGAAACTAGATACACACATTAAATGATTTTTCTACAATGCAAACAGCTCTTATATGCTCACATGTTCTTATTCTTCCATTTAATATGGATATATTATGTAGCAAATCATGAATAGGTTTGTTCTGAGATCAAGCGTCTCACAGAGAAATTCGAGAAGCTGATGGTCCATGGAATTGTTTGCGTATGCATTTGAGTGGACCACTTTTCTGTATAGGTTTAAACATTGGTTTAGCAATACGAATATCTCATCACATCACGACGACGAGACGAAAGCATGCAAGAACAAGAAATCAGGGAGCAAAAATATTTGAGTGAATACATGCTATGATGCCATGCATTTCTAAGAACAATATAATGGAGAAACTTTGACTCTTGCTTATTCTGTCATTATCTCCCGTACTTATCGTCATTAATTGTATACAAACTGACTCACATATCAAAGATGGCAATTGGCAGAAGGAAATGAGTAAAATATGCACATAACAAAAGTATACGCGCTATCGTCATCGCCATCAGTAAGTATCCCAAGAACACTTTGTTCCTTCCCAATCGGAAAATGAGCTTACCTTTGAGATCAAGTTGGTATTGTTATTATTACCATTTTAAAAACTATTTGTCTGTCAGTAAGAATAATAAATAAAATGGGAGGAGAACCTCTCCACCGCACCGCCGTCATATACAAGCCATGGCTCTCGCCACCGCCACCAACCAACAACAACAACACAACGTGAACCATCTTTATTCATATTGGTCGACAGTGTTTTAAAAAACAATGTTTGCAAAATGATTATTGTATATTCGTATTTTTATTATCATACATGCCAAAAGGATATCGTGTGTCAGCTGCCATTCTGATAATATTACATAGTTGCTGTAATTCCTCTGCCATTTTTATTGCGGATATATAATAGACTTTATAAGGTGTTCTTTCCTCACTTTGCAGAAGCATGCACACTTCACGATGAATCTGCATATATTTATTTGTGCATATGATGATATGAACTTGATGTCAAAGTTATAAAAAAAGTTGTCGATCATGTTGATTGGTTATAGAAAAGTTTGAATATGTGACCATGTGTGGAAGAAGAATGAATTGAATTGATTTGAGACTTTTTTGTTGTGCTCCCTCAGTCTTTTCGTAGCGTAAAAAAGGGTTTGAGACAAGTAGAAGGTTTTTAAAATGAAATGCTCATGTATCAATGATATTGTGGCGGGATCTATATAATATGTGCATGTAGTAAATTTTTTGTTGGTTTAGTGCAATGTCTGTACTCATACAACTATGTACAATGTGCACACAAATGGAAGAAAAAAGACTTTTGATGGTGATATTCAATATTTGCAATGTTACCAGACACAGTTACTAATGTACATTAATATTATTATACTATTATGCATCAAGTGTGCATACCTCATAATCATCAACGTCATCAACACAATCGTCTAATGGCATTACTAGTTGATTTGCAGCCACGAAGAAAACGACGTTTGCCTTTGTTAAGCTCCCCACTACTTCACATGTAAAAGGTTTAAAAGAACAGCAAAAAGCGGCAACAAATCTCAATAAACTTATGTGCTCTTACAAAAGCCAATTTGGATCTTGAGCAGGTGTAAAAAGTTTAATGATTCGTCGAGGTAATAAGCTGACTGCAGCGGCAGTATTGGAGGTAGCACTTTTATGTCTATAAGAGCAAATTTCAATTTTTCAGGTTTTACCTTCAAAGGAATATTTGATTGAAAGGATCGAGGAGAGCTATAAAGTGTCTTGAATAAAAGTGATGACAATTAATAGTGCTTGCTTGCCTACAAGAAAATATGGTGTCCATCCTTCGTTCGATTCTAGTTTGTACAAAATATTTGATCGTTTGTTGTTACACACTGACCATTTCTGCGAGACAATGATAAAGATGGTATGTAGGTATGTAAGATTCTATGGGTGTTAGGATAAAATAGATGGGGTATGGAAGGCGAACTGGTATTTTTTCTACAAATGAAAGAGAACAAGTAGTTGTACTAGTTGAGGAAAAATATGCGCGATAATTTATATGGCAATTTTTTGATTGTGTGGCGGCAGCGTACTCACATTAAAAGGTGAATGCCAGTAAAAATATAGAAAAAACATAAAAATTAGGTATAGAAATCGTTAGAATATGGTATACACCCACAACAACAACACATCAAGCAAAAGTCATGCGTCGTGCCTGCTATTGGTTATTATAACCGCAGCAACTTTGATAATATGTGTGTGCAGAAGTAATTGAGGAGAGCACAATTTTGACGTGCTCAATTTGGTTATCTTGATATGCAAAGGAGACCAAAAATTATACAAATAATAATAGTAATGATAATGGCACTAGCAGACGGATATATAGAGAGCTTCCTCAAAATTAGAGGTGCATTTTGCGCACATGCATGCATGAAATGCATACTGTAGGTACATAAAATATATACATACGTGATAGGTGAAGGTTTTTAGTTTGGCGCATGAAACTATGCAGGCTGTGAATTATGTAGGCATGTGTACGCTGATTTTGAAGAGGAGGAGGAGGTGGTGGAATGCTTTTCGAAAACAAGCCCAGCGGCAAGGAATTCTTGAGACCTTTGATGATGATATAGTCAGCCAGCAAGCACTGCAATCTGCAATATTGTGTGCAGCAGACGAGACACTGTGATGTCTGATAACGAAACTTTATGACTTTCGCTGGTATTGATGTATCGCTAATTTATATTCAATTTCTAATGTGCTCTTCGATGATAAACCAATTTTTAAATTTAATAATATTTATGAGCAAAGTTAAGCGAATGAAAAAATTTGGAGAATTTTTTACCTAAGATTTCGCTCTGGCTTACTTTTTTATCTATCGGTTGCTTGATAATGAGGTTGTCGTTGTCGAGAAAGTAACCTTCGTTTGATAACTCATTGCCATTCCAAAAAATTGAGAAGTGAAGTTAGTTATAAATCCATACATTTTAAAGCATTCTTGTTGTGTCTTACTCCTACGCTTAATTAACGGATTATTTTGTACTTTTATGCCCTGTTCACCAACTATAATCCCTATTATCACCAACCAGAGAATACTTTCAAGGTATCATTTTGCATGTAACTACATTCAAATAATCTCGCAGCTAAAAACAGAAAGCCTGTAATTGTCATATTACATGGACAAATTTGGTGACACACGGATGGACGATGACACATATTATATTTTGACTCGTCTTAATGTACTGCGCAAAAAATTAACACCTCCGCCATTTACTACTCCTAAAGTACGTAAATACACCACCTCCTCCGCCTCCTCCTCGTACATAAAATTTTGGACCAAGAACTGAACAAAGTATAAAAAAATCATATAAGTACATAATATTTAGTTGCCAAATAAGATTCAAGCTACGCTGTATAAGCATGTGCTTATCATATGTTCTACCTTCGTTGGTTGATAGAAAATAATAAAATCATACTTCACTTGACACAGCTGCAAAGCATGAGAGCTCACTCACAGATCTGTTCCCAAGAAAATGCGAAAAAGTTTCATAGATTCCCTTTTTTACACCTCTTTCTGCATACGTAACGCTATTCCACACTGTGTACATACAGAATTAATCAAAGTGACATTTGAAAAGATTTTGTGTGGAGGAAGCAAAGAGGGTGTCGTGTAGGAAGGAAGAGTGAACCAAAAAACATGCCTTTTCTTCGTCATCCATCAGCACACCCTCTTGCACTTTTGTGATTCACTCTCTAAAACAACGTCATTGTACTGCCAAAAAGAATATTTTGGAGCATACCTAGGTAATTTTGTAATAATAGCCTCCGTAATGGACAATACAGATTGAAAAATAATTATGAACTGCAAATTTGGAAAGATTATAGTTGCTTTGATGGGAAGCTGCATTACAGTTCTATGCTACGCTTGCCAGGACCGATCCTTTGTTTGAAAAAAACAAAATGCAATTTATGTGCTCGGGCAACAACAAACTGGAATGAATGAAAGCTTCTCTCAAAAACGAGAAAAGAAGAATGCAACAAGTTCTTCCGAAAGGAGAAAATCTCTTAGGATATCCGCATCATCATCATCAGCAACAATACCTACATAATAGCATAATAAAAGTAAACTCTCAAATCTTGCTTGGATCCCCAAATATATTACAATAGCATTTTGATGGGGGAGACGAGTGGCGGGGGACACTCTTAAGTACACTGTAGGTTGTAGCAATGGTGAGTTTGAGAGTTTGATGTGCAAAAAAGTTCACACACATTCCTCCACATCTCATTCAAAGCTTCCCCCCTGATATTTCATCTTTAACTTTTTTACGTTGTTGAGTTGGTGGATACGTGGGAACTTGTGGGAAAACATCTTTTACAATAAAGTTTGATTATGATGATCATCATGATCATCTTCGTCATAGTCATCATGATGATGAATCATGAACAATATCACTCGAAAGTGAAAAAAATGTCTCTTTTGTGCTGTTACCAACCAGTAATCATCAACAACAACGTAATTCGTAATTTCCATGCATGGTGGGTAGAATAAGCGTAAGAGAATATTATGAAGAATCCCGCTAGCTATTTTAGGCATTCACTCATCCGAATGTCCCGTCTTTTTTTGTCTCTAGGACCCTACCATCCAAATCAACTCGCTCGATCAAAAGTGTAATATGTTCTTCTTAATAACAGCCCCCATAAAAGTCCTTTTCCCTCTCCACTTCACAACACCGATTTATACTATTACATTCGTCTTTTGCACTTTGACTAGAAGTAAAACTAATGATCATAATCATCCCTGTAAGCATAACAATCACACAAGGCAGGGCAAGATATAAAGCCAAAAAGGTGAGGAACAATGGTGAAATCTAAATGCAAAGAAAAAAGAGTTTTTAATGCGGTGGGGTAGATTTCATACAAAAGGACCACTTTTTTCCACGTTTCATACCCCGACTCCGACGACGTGGGAACGAGTAAAGAGTCGTCCCACATCCAGACTCTTTCCTACTGGCTTGCTTCAAAAGTTTAAAAGAAAAGATTCCAACTTTCCACTTTATTTTTACCTGCATGATTGCTTGGTTGGGACCGATTTTGATCTTGTCCTGGACCCTTCCGTATAGGTATGTGCCCTTCTCATCTCCCTCTTCGGTGCTGGCTCAGTTCCCTCCACTCATCTCAGCATCCACTCTCAAGTTGTTCCCTTTTCCCAACAAAAAATGAAATGATCTAATGCAAGCTTACTTAAACCTGTCAGCCGAGATTTAAGAAGGAAGCATAGGAACTCAGAACTCAACATTAAATTCATCAGGTTAGAGGAGGATTCCTACACATTGCTTACTATACAGTGCAACTTTTTTGAACGCATAATATATTTGCTTATTCCTGTCGTTACTTTTGCCTCCCTAACAATTCCTTACAATGCGTTGGTATATGAAAAGGGGAAATTTCATCATACAAATAAATGTTCGTTTAATCTTTTTGCTTGCTTAGTTTTTATTTTTTATGCTTTCATTCATTGTCATCTTTTTTGTCCATTATGAAATAAAATTTGCTACAGAAAAAAAGTTTTATTTTAATCATTTGAAACGGAATCTCGGATGTATTTTCGAACCATTATTTCCACCGTCGTCCTTCCTTCCTTCCTAGCTTCCTACGACTCGTCTCCTTCACAGTGCTCAAAAGATTTTTTTTTTTTTCAAAAATAAATAAACATGCTGTAGACAAAAGACAAGGGTATCTTTCTTCTGAAATCTCTCTCTTGACAGAATCCGCATTTTTTGGATGAATGTTGTACATCACAATCAAAGGGAGCGAGGAAATAACTCGGTATCTAAACACAAAAAGAAGGAAATAGTGCTCGAAAATCCGGGCTTGCCGTTCTATATAGCTTTGATTACATTAGTTATTGCTGCAGTATATAAATTATCATCTCTTTCACTTCCACACAAGATGATTAGAAGTGAGTGCGTGGGAATTCCTGAGAATGAAGTGCTAAACTTCGTATATTTCGGTATTATAAGCTATTATTATTTCCATTATTATGGTTTATGCTTATGTTTTACTAGTGTAGTAGCACCCCCTAACCAGTAGCAGAGCATAATATCAATGTATCCATCCATATTGTTCTTTTTCTGTAAGGCTTAACATTAGATTTCATAGACGAAGTGATGCGTTTCGTTCTTTCTCATTTCGTCCATTTTTCCATCCACGCCACACTTTTGGAATTCTTCAAGCATCTGCATCTATCTCTGTTTCCCTTAATGTATATTATTTTTGCTTGCTTGCATGCTTTGCTAAAACAAGTCATAAGTATAGTGTACACGCAACTAGTTTGTATGCACATTTTATAATATTTATTCTAGTTCTACTACATGACAATATTGGATCAAGAACAAAATGTAAGTGAACAAGGAATGTCAAGCTGGCTAATCTGCCAAACTTAATGTCTTCAAAAAGATCGGTCACAAGCAAAGGAACGCTACATTAATCTCATCGTCCTAAAAGAACTAATTACAAGACGACGACGAAGAAGAATAAGAAGACGCCTTTCTTCTTCGTTTCCTCTTCTGTAGATCCTTTCCTTATATTTATAGAACAGGTTTAAAAAATGATTATTTTTATTCTTTTCTTATATCATTACTTTTTCTTCTACCTAAAAAATGATCCTACTTGTTCAACCTTTTCTGTCACCATTCAGGGAAAAGAGATTGGGGGAAGAAAAAACACTGACTCTATAGCAAGTAAAGTTAAAATTGTGAGTTGAAAATAAAGAAAACATTTTTTTTCTCAAACGCGTTGGAGGTAGCAACTTTGTCAGAATCAGTACAAGATTCGTCTGTTAAAATGGAAATGGAGAAAAAATAATTATCAACTCATACATACATACTTTTTCTAAAATATAATACTTTTTTTTACTTTGCTTTACTCGATATATAACACATTCCATTGGCACCATTTTTCAATTCACAATGCTTTAAAGCTTGTGCTTTTATTCTTACACAACATGATCTATGTGTTTTATGTATGCAATTAAAGCTTAAAGTTTAAACTTGTGACTCAGTAACAGAAAAAAGAAAAGAAACTATAAGAAGGTTGCAGAGTTTTCGTTAGTGGCTAAAAAGATGTGATGTGTCATCTACATCAAGAGCCCACTGGCAATGGCACGCCAAAGTCGTGCTTGTTCTCTGTCTTTTTAGTATTTACTATTATTACTATTATAACAAACAATAATTATATTATTATTGTCATTATTATGCATATTACCATCAGTACAGTACTACTTACCGCGAAAAAATTACACTGAAGGATTATATTACAAGTTGATGCTGTCGTCGTTTGTCTACCGACTGCCGATATAATGCAATCTATTATGTATATATCCACTCCACGCTGATTTCTAAAACAAGCAGAGACTCGAAGACATCATGTTTGTAGGCTTCATGTTTATGATGATAAGAAAGAAAAGAAGAAAATGCGATAAGAGATGGGAAGTAGCACCCACGCATTGTAAAAAAACGAGTGAACCATTAGTAGCAGAAGCCGCATCGTCATCTTCTTGAAGAAAAAACGTCCTTTAACTTTATTTTAGGTTTTCCTTACAAAGTGTGGCGGCGAGAGGTTTATGGGAAAACACATAAAAACATACTTACTTACTTCATTGCACAAGGAGCAAAAAAGAGCAACAGTGTTTTATATACATAAATACCTACACAGATGAAGTTCACAAGGGGAACATTATGCTCAATCCAAAGCAAACATTGAGTTTGTTGGAGGAGTATGATGGGATCATCATTATCGTCATACTAAAACTAAGCCTTTTTCTGCATTTAGTTTTTTTATATGTGCTATTATATCATTATCATTACCTAATAGAAAAGAGTTTCTTTCAACTCAAAATTTGTTCCTACTTTCCTTGCTTTAGATCCTAATGCAGAGAAAAATGATCTATCTGAGTAGAGAATGGGAGGGAGATGAAGAGAGTGAGAGCGCAGAAGAAAAATAAGCAAAGAAAAATAGTGCATTTCATTAAACACTTTTTTGCGGAACTCTTCGCTTTTTGGCAAACCAGGCTCAAAACTATAAAACCCCACACCGCATTACTATCAACAGCTTAGCTGCTACGCAAATTCGTAAAATATAGGTGTAGCCTTGTCTTTTGCTGTTTGAAACTTATACTTTGTATTTTTCTGTACGAGCGGTGTGGTGTGATTTGTGTGCATGTTTTTATATGCCGGTTACATTTTCTCGTTCTTCACCCTCGCCGCCTCCACCTGATCTGCCACTGCTGATTCTGGTACGATCGGTGTGGTGGTGATGATGATGATGACGATGTTTATACAACCGCTGCAATACCTATTTACTACTATCACTATCATGCTCAGTGAGAGTAAGAGAGAGGAAAAGGATCTTACTCGAAGAAAAACAAGTTGATAAAATGGTTAACTGCACAAAATTTGCAAATTGAGCAAGTATGATAAGCATTAGCAGAGCGCTTGCAAGCCAGACGCTAAAGGTAATACTACGACAATATCAATTCCCTTGTTTTATAATGTTTCTGTAAAATATGTAATGTAGAGCTTGGACGGATTGCTTCATAAAAAGAAACTTGCATTTATTTGTGTGTTGGTTGTTGGCAATGAATGCATTCAAAACATTAGCCCACACTAAAACACTATTTTCTGTCTTAAAAATCAAGGGAATATTTCAACATTAACGGTTAAATGAGCAGTTTATGGTTTTCAGTGCTTTTCTATCTGAATGTGAGTATTGCTGCAGTCGTCTAGCACACATTAGAACGACGTGACCTAATCCAAACATTTTGGTGAGAAAAGAATGAAGTTTGCATAAATGGCACTCATTACACCTCCTCCGACATTATCATACCAAACATTTGCTAGCGTCAGTCTGTCAGCAAGCAAAACAGTAGCCCTTTTTGTGCCAAAGAGAATTTGCAAAAGTCAAACAAACAAGTCTCATGATGCCCACACAATTTTCTCTCTCCCCTATTTCGTCTCCTCCTTATTAAATTAATAGAAGTCATTAATTTTACTTTTGTGCTTGATAAAATTAACGCAATAAAATCAAACTGTTCCCCAGAGTTTCTTGACTATTCCCTTTACATCTTGCAATACGTAATATAATTAAATGAAATGGAACCAATGACTGTTTGGCATTGATGCTTTGGATGCTATATATACCACTATACACAAATTTTCGCCTTTGTGCTCTTTAAATGGCAGGTGTCAAGTTTAATGCAACCTTGTATAAAGTGTGATTAGAGTTGATTTAACTGCATACTTTGTCCTCGCAAAAAGTTGAGAATTTTTTGAAAATCGAAACCAGGATATACAAAACTTTAACGTTTTATTTCTGTACGTTTGTTTCGAATCTTTTCGCACATCCACCTATTTTACCACAATCAGTTATTGTTATTGTGGCGTTGGTGTTAGTATTATAGCTTGAAGAGCTAAAGTGAAACATTTTTAGTTTTACGAAAAAACAACAACGAGCATCATCGCGATCGTGATGCGTATTTATATCGGCAATTGACTAGCTAGCAAGCTTTCTTTCACTGGGTGATCATCATCATGATCGGGACATAACACACCACTGTCGAAAGTTGTTATGCTGGCGTTGCTTTTTGCTGCCACCTCCGCACAAAGACCCAATTTTCCTGAAGAGCTTCTCAGCCCAGCGTTTCTCTACACTTGTGTTTGTTGCTTGTTATTTGCATGTACCCTGTAGTATTGGAATTCTTTTCGAAAAATTCCTCTTGCTTGACGACAAAGAAATCTGTGGAGGAAGAAAGAACGAGGTAATATCATGTAGAAGCTCACTCTCACATAGCTTGATTCTTAAATTGGATAAACATGATGAACAATCCCATCGCTCACTTCATCATGTTGTTTTTTCATAACCGTCAAAATCAAAAGTATCTATAAAATACACGCTTATATAGTGAGTACCGGGGAGAAAAAAAAATCTTTCTGTTTCTATTCTTGTTACATTCCAACTTGGATTTTAAAAATACAAAAAATGTAACAATGATAAAAAGGTTATTTTTTAAGTATATTTGCACTAAATCATGTTGATTGTTCGCAAGACTATGTTAGATGCTATTGGCTAACTTGAAAAGGCACATTCATAATTCTAGTACTCAGCAACCGGGAAAAGCAAGATTCATCCAAGTCATCGTCAAACAATTTTGCAGTTTGAAGTCAAGATTTATTAGCATCTCATCTCTCACTCTTTCCCCGCTCTACTCTTTTTCTGATACATTAACGTTGCTAGCCAAGAAGCATTAAAAAGCTTCTTGTTTCATGCATTATTTTATTATTATTGCCATCATTGTAGTAGTACACACTTCTTCTTGTCTTTTCGAATTCACATCACATACATCTTTTTCTTGGCTTCTTTCGACAAAACGGAACACACGAGTACAAAGGAAACAGGAATAGTAAGAAAGGTAATGATTAGGTGTTTATATACACAATATATCGTTCATACAATACTAAACGTTAAACCGACCTTAAAAAGTTTCCAACTCTCATGTTATGGCTCAGACTCGCAAAGAAACAAAAAAAATTACGAAAGTTGTGTATTTAAGCAAGCGCAAAAAAGTGTGGTATATTTAGTGAATGGAATGATAAAACAGAACTCCTACGATCTCATTACAAAGGGGGAACAATGGCTCTAAAATATGTCATCCCACCCGAGACAAAGTGAAACCGAAAATTGGCCCGTTGGTGCATGCAAGCACAAACTATTTGAGACATTTCTATCTAGATAATAGTTTTATAACAGACTATACGTACTCAAGTCACAGAATTTTTAAAAGTATAAACTATAATATCTACTATATGTGTGTACATCTTACAGTTCATGATGAAAGCAACCCACATCACATCCTTCACAATTCAAACGTTATTATTACCAACCAATGAATGAAAAAGCTTACACTAAGCAATGTAATTTGTGACGATGCGATGGTATGATGGCAAGCAAGGAGACGATTCCGAATACCTATAGGCGTATTAGTGACAGGAGTGGGATCGAATACTCTCAAAAAGATTATACTGTTGTGTACATTTAGGAATAATGCTATAATAAAACTAAATATCGGGTTTGTATGTCTTATTGTTTTGTATATAAAACCGTCATATAGACAGCCAATAAATAAAAATTTGGTATTTGCCTTATTTTAATTTAGTGTTTTGTTTTCTGACGTACAGGTTCCAAATCAAGATTTGTTTCGGTTCGAGACAACGACTAGTTGAACAGTTGACTCGACCGACAATAATAACATGATTCGCAATCCACTTAATGAGTATGGTTGGAAGCAAATGCGTTGCATTTATTCCAATGTGAAATAATTCTGAAATGTGCACTGCTTAATGTGGCGTTCCCTAATCTATTTTTTCATAGACATTTCGTTTAGAAAAATGGCAAAAAAGCAACGGGAAAACAATAATCAAGACGACTGAAGCACAAATACGAGGATTCACCTCTCTGTAAACCGAATCGGAATAATGTCATGGAACACGACAAAATGCCATAACTTTGCGTTTTATTCACTTCACTTTCTTATAAGCGATAGTTTAAAACTTAAAGTACGTCCGCCACCACCACCGCCGCCGCCACATGCACCACCAACACAAGCTACAGAGGAATACATACCATTGTCATCATCAACAGCAGCAAAAGTTTACTCCTTGACTTCTTGCCGAAGAGAGCTAGTTAAAAATTTTCAGTGATTTACAAGCTTCATGGTGATTATTATCAAGTTTTAACTTCTGGCACATTACATGTGGGAAATGAGCATAGAACACATGCTTCTTTAAGCAATAAAGATATCACTTTTGAATTTCTTCATGATACTTCCCATCTGTCTAATGTTACGTTTAAAATATAGTAACAGTAGTTGCAAATAAATGCAGTAGCGATGCTAGTAAATTGTTCTACTAGTTTGAATTTTATTTGAGCGCTTTAGTGCAAATGTGGTTGAAATTGACTGCCACACACATATGGTCTTTCCCCACGACATGAGAATGCGTATAAATCTTGTGCGAATGCATAATGGTGATGATTTGTATATTAGTCTAGAACAACAGTGGGGACAAAAAATCGCTTAAGTACCATTATAGACATCATACTACCACCACTTAAATCCATTTAAACATGCGTGTTTTTTTCTGAAACCGAAGGCTGGAAAGAAATAGGATCCGACGCCCGATTTGCTGCTGATCATGCATTTTATGCTAAGAGCAACCTTGATCAACAAGTGTAACGCGTGTTGTACTTGTATCGGTTTGCTTTAAATTACTTCGCTTTGCCACCCAACAACGGAGTTCTTGTCATTTCAATTACCTATACAATAAAGTTACATAAGAATCAGACGTTTTAAGATGCCAATAAATGCTCCATTTTCAATTAACTTGGAAAATAATTTATATTTGATTTACTTTTATTGTTAAACCATTAAATTTAAAACTGGTAAGCTGCAATTTCAAATCAAGCAAAGTAAATACCTGACATTTTTCTGGGTTCTTTAGGACATAATTAACAGTTTGATAAAATTCATGCTCGTTTTTATTTTAACAGCTCGTAAATATGTATGTAAGCACATACTAGGCATTCATTCAAGTGAAAAAGTGCAGAATATTTACGAAGTACATACTCTTTGATGGGTTAGCTTTTTTGTGGGGTTTGGTTTTTGGAATACAAACTGTCTTAAAGTACCTTCAAAATTTGTCAATGTTTCAAGTACTATATACTTGTTGTTTCATATGTATGAAATTTTAAAAATATAACATTTCATTTCTTCATTATGGTTGAGCTGAACATTGTGGTGAAAGAGAGAAGGTAACATTGCATGTTAGCGGGTCATGGAAAGGGATTTTGTACTGTGAAGGTGGATCCTATAAAATTGTTTCCACAACAAAAATCCTTACTGTGAAGAGTAGGTATTATTAACATAATTATTTAACGAACTCTATTTACCAATGAGTGTCGCCCTGGCGCATAACTTTGAATTTCAAAACCTTTACACGTAGCATT
>JAQIXX010003881.1:0-18013 GCA_034700605.1 Willowsia nigromaculata
GACTATTATGGAAAATATATTTTGTCTATTTGGGAATGGTTCCATTTTTTTCTTCCCTCCTCCGTCCAGGGGGGGGGCAAATGCCCCTTTTGCCCCCCCTAAATACGCCTCTGAAGGAGACTGCGAAACTATCTGCAACAAATGCGATTTGTTGTAGATAGTTGCAAATCAAAAGGGGTAAGAGACAGACGAAAGTTACGGAAGATTCCAATTCTAGAATGGGTTCTAATAATATTTTATGTGGATGCAGAAGCCAAATAAGGTTTGTGCAAAAACTATAAATTAAACTAAGGGGTGGAATGTGACAAAAACCAATCGCATTTCTTTAACTTCTATTTCATATGGTAGAAGTTGGCATCCAATAAAAATTTACTGAAAACTTTCTTAGGTTAGAAATAATCAGATGCAGACTGAAACAGAAATATTACTGGAAAATATCACTAAGCTTAAGGCTTCACACTAAAAGTAATCTCAAAAAGTAATAGCAGGGACTCCTACAATCATTTAAAAATTATTATTGCATCCAACCAACTAAGAAATAAAATACACATACATAAAACAATTGCTTTATGTTGCGAAGCTTGTAAAAATTTAGGCGATCTAGAAATTCAAATTTGTAATTGTTACTCATGTAATGTAGCCCTTTAAGCAGATGCTTTAAAAGGGCAAGTTCCTTTACTAAATAAAAAAAATAAGGTCAAACACTATTGTAAGATGAATTTCAATTCATTTGAAATCAATTTAAAATCAGTGTTGCCAACGGAGTATGAACCCGCCAAGTTTTATGTGCTGCCAAAACTTCACAAAAAATATGACATATTTCCAATTGGTACACCAATATGTAGCAATATCTGTACTATAAATAGAGGAGTGTCAATTTTATTAGACAATAATAGAAATAGGCAATTTAAAAAACCCTAAAGTCTTATATATTGTAAATATCGCTAGAGCCCGAAGAGTTGGGTGTAAATTTAAATAAAACCAAAACAGATAATTCATACGTTAGAAATTTAGTACTAAACTCTAACCGCACACATGCTGAAAACTATGCCAGCGGTTGATTGTAGATTTCTAAATATTTTGGGGTTTTACAGCATTGACAGCCTCGATAGATGATATTGCGTATACTGAATCACTCTTTCTACTGTCGTTCCTAAATTTCTTAATACGGCTCACAAAGTGTTTTTCATTTACAACCATTATGTTGTTTTTTACTCTTTTTAGCACGCAAGGTGCTATTGAAAAGGTGTGCGTGCGCACTCGCGTGCGTGGCAAATACTTTTCTGTTGTGAAAGCTGTGCCTACTTGCATACAGAGCTGGAACAAAGCATATCGGAGTTTATGGGGAAGCTGACCTCGAATCTTTTGTAAGATTTGAACTCTGAACTGATTGATAATTAGGCTTTTTAATGATCAAACCGTCCTAGAGAGCTGAAAATAGGTTTTAAGGGATTTTGGAGGGCACTGAACTCCAATGTTTTGTCTGATTTGACCTGTGACCTAGTGGGGAATTTGGCTTTTTAATGAATAAAATGTTCTATAAATTGGGAAAAGTTTCTTGGGTGCGCGGATTTATCCTTTTGTCACATTTTATTTGGGTTTGGACATCCTTGCGTGCTTATTTGAAAGACTAAAAAAACATTTATTATAAAATTAAAAGCTTGTCTTAACTCACATTCACATCATAAATGGTTTCTTAAAATGTCCACGTTTTATAACATTCCTTAATCAGATAAATAAATCGTTCCATAAGTAAAGTTTCTGGGATAAAAAAACTATATATATGGATATCTGAGTGGTGATTTTATAACTAGTCATGACAAAGCATGAGCGAAATAACGTAGATGAATCGGTTCGCAGAAGTGACGAAATTTGGTCATAGCGGGTCAACTGACGAAATTTGGTCATAATCCCCGATGACCAACCGACCCCAAAGTCAAGAGGAGACTTCCCCTCAACCTAGGGAACTTGCGTACCAAATTTGGTTTAAATCGGTCAAGCGGTTCTCAAGATATATATTTGACCCCGTGATCTTTGACCCCGATGACCAACCGACCCCAAAGTCAATAGGAGACTTCACCTTGACGTAGGGAACTTGCGTACCAAATTTGGTTTAAATCAGTCTAACGGTTCTCAAGATTTGACCCCGTGACCTTTGACCCCGTTGACCTTCCACCTCGAAAATCAATAGGGGTCTTTCCTTTGACGTAAGGAACTTCCATACCAAATTTAGTTTAAATCGGTCCAGCGTTTCTCGAGATTTGACCCCGTGACCTTTGACCCCGTTGACCTACTGACCCCAAAATCAATAGCGGTCTTCCCCTTGACCTAAGGAACCTTCATACCAAATTTGGTTTAAATCGCTCAAGCGGTTCTCGAGATATCGTGCGGACAGACGGACAGACGGACAGACAGACGGACAGACAGACAAACACAACAATCGTATAACTACGATGAATAGATTCATCTACGTAATAATCGAAAAATTCTTTCGTATGTACAGGACCTCGCAAAGCCACAAATTTTAGAAAGTTTCTGTCTCTACTTAAAATGCTTGGAGGAAGCGATTGACATAACTGGAGAAAACAGATTCCCAGAGAAAGTTGAAGATTTTTGAGAAAATCAAGGTGATATTAAAAGAGGAGTGCAAAAAACTGAAAAAGGCTATTAAGGATTTTATCGTTCGCCCCATCAAATGTCACCCATGTAACCAGAAAATCACTGAAATTATAAAACGATGCTACAGAGAACTGTCTGTAGCATCGCTGACACACAGAACGATGCCAGGAAAACCAACAACCAACTGATAATGTCATTTTACCATATTATTTTTTGGCATCTCGTTTTTTCATCCTTTAAGCCCGGAATCTTGCTGCTGCGAGATATAATGGTACATTTTTCATTGTAGAATCAACTTGTCTCTAATTTCACATGTAGTCGAAATTCAATATTAAGATTAGCCGAGTTTTATATAGTATTGTTCATGAAAATTTTTTATCTGTACTTCCGGAGATAAAAGTAGTAGTTTTATTGTGTTTGTCATTTTTAAATATCCTGTTCGTGAATTTTATTGGTGATAAGCTAGTTAGTCGTTTTTTTTCTTTAGTCTATTTTTAGAATCATTTTATGTCATTTTTGAAGTACATTTAGCGAAAATATTGAGGGAACGTCGACTTTGGTTTCAAAGAATATAATTTTTTAAGTATGCTTTTGCAAAGTAGGTGCATACTGGTAGCATCGTTTGAAAGTACTGTTTCCAACAATACTTTCTATGAAAACCGTTTTCCGTTAGGTCAACGTTTTCAAAACTTATGACCACTTAAATCTAAACGGTCAGATTTTCCTAGGAAAAAATCGTGGGAACAAAATGATAAAATTGAACATAAATTACTAATTTTACTTCCAAAATGGCAAACTTTTGCTGAAAATGTGGGTTCAACACCCGTGAATAAAGTAATGATTGGTTCAGTTTTAGATATGAACTACGTTGACATTGTCGCAAGTCACTTCCGCTTTTTAGTGAAGCCATTGACCACTACGATAGAGTGATTAAATGAACCAAACCTTCCACTTTACATGTTTTAAAATGCATATTCTTGCTATTATCAAACTTTGGTGATGATAAGTTACCTCTAACGCCAAAAAGTTGAAGATCTCAGTGATGTCGACTTCCAAGGGTACTGGAATTCAAAGATATCACGGGTGTTTTGGGTAATAACGCATTTTAGGTGGTAAAAGAATGTTATGAATTTTGATTTGCGATACGATCGGTGGTACACAAAAAGTTATAGACGTGCTTATTGTGATATTGCAAATTGCTTATAATAAAGTCCTATTTCCTGTCGCCGTTTCTGCTTACTCTTTGCGGTATTTACCAGTTTGGGGTTCTTACTTCAGGAGCCAAACGCATAGTTGTGGTTATCTGTCAAGCGTTCTTGGAACTAAAATTCAAATAAAAAAACTCTATTTACACGGGTTTCCAAGTTCCAGCCAGTCAGGCACCTTAAGCAGGCTGATATCGACTGTCTTTCTTTTCCCAAGATTTGTTTCTGAGCTTATAAAGGGCCGGATAACATACACTTATATTTGAACACGAGAAAAGAAAAATGGTTTATTTTTTTCTGAATTTCAAAAGTAATTTTTGATTACATGCTACACATATATTTCGTCACTCATTATATCAAATCTGTGAAACTGTAATTTGTAGTAACGAACATAATTCTATACTTTAAAGGTAAACTTCCTGTTGTTTTTGATCTGTTACTGTGACAACCACTTGTTGAGAAGCACAAAACGTTGGTGCAACATGTTGTTTCATATGAACCAAATAGATGCACTTAAACGTACAGAAAACTTTTATCCGAATTTTAGTCTAAATCATCATGAATAAACATAATTTGCTCCCAAAAGAAAATTGGTTCGAAACTTCCATGGATTAATTTCGATTTGATAAAAGCTAATACAACTGCACAATCATACACATTCTACAGATGATGCACCTATTAGTAGTGTAGATTTAAGTTTTGCTGTGTTATTATTGCGAATGATGAGTTCATGCTGGCATGAAAAAAGACGAATTTGCCCTATAAGAGTTTTGAAGTTGGCTTTTCTATTACCGTATGTGTATATCCAAACATATTATCGGAAACCTTACCTGTTATTTTCGCTATACATACACGAGCGTCCACGAGCGTAGCAGAAACGATACATACATTAATTTTCATTCATAAATCCAAACTGACTCACTCGGAGTCCGTCAAGAGCCACTTTATGCAAGGATGGAGAAAATCTTACAAGTTCCATGAATGAACTGAAAGGCTCTGTACTCAAACCTGTCAGATATAAGAGAGTCATGACCTATGCATAGAAACACTGTTGCGCGGTAAGGTTTAGTAACAAGATGCAAATCTGTATCTTGGTATGAAATTGTATATGATATCATGGATGATTTAATAAACGGTTTTAAATACCACGAGATAAATTAGTCCACAATGATTTCTTATTGGTTTTTATTTAAACCCCGAGTTTTCTGATAATTTTAAGATTGACTAAAATACAGCTTGATACGTAGTCCAATTTATCAATATTTTTTTCAATATAACTAATATCTGGAGTGGACAATAAAATCAAATGTACTATCTCTAAAAAAAGTTATTTACTCATCTAGAGTTTAAAATAAAGTATACTACAATTCGGTCTTTTAGCCGTAAAACACATTTTTGGGGATCAAATGTTCACACTTAGGTTGCAAATATAAACATAATTTAATATTTTTTTCAATAGCGTTTACAACATTCAGAGTTAAATTATTATTGTACTCATTAGACATTTGTCCATCATGAGCAAAGATGGTACAAGGTTTCTTTGTCTCTGTTTTTGCATACTAAAGCAATACTCTGCTGCTGTCCCACACTGTGACTCACAGTAGCGGCAGTAGAGAAAATACACACCGAAGTGTAATTTGCAACGATACCTCACCCGAGGATTAAGTAGACATTGAAAAATCAATGTGAATATGGCTACTCGGACTTTATAGTATCTTACACATTCATTGACCCACAAGAAAGGAGGATTTATATAGCAAATACATCTACATCTACCACCACTACTCATAAGCATATTCAATCTCAAGTCGCAGAGTAATGTGTGGAAAGTATAATACAGACGCAGCACAGACAGAAGTGAAAGTTTATCCTATGTGTCTCATGAACAGAGACGAAAAATATCTGCAGCTCCCACCATACATCATTTCCGATTCCAAGTGATAGAATGAAGTCTACGATACGGGAAGAGATAAAGTTTAAGGTTTTAACCATGAATCAGGGATGATGCAGAATCACTCGGCATCGTTCGAGATCCACCTGATACTGAAAAAGACGAAACGGTGCTTTGGTAACGGTGATGTTGGCTCGAAACAACAGTAAGATTTTACTTTGGTGTACGCTCATCCATTGATAGCGTGCAGAACAAATATCTTGGTTAGAAAAGGAAATGACAAGCTGATGGAGAATGTGACGTACAATCCAACGAAGCATAAAAGATGAATGGCAATTATATTTTATGTCTGCAGCACACCACTCATTATTGCCTTTCGATTAATTTATATCCCTCATCAAATGAAAAAAGCATTAGGCACCTTTAACTCCTACTAGTACGTGCGGTTGTTATTTTTAGATTTATCTACACTGTACTGATTCTGTTTGAGTGAAAGTTGGAGAGCCTGCCTGCAAGGAAAAGAGAAAGTTGGAGAGAGTGAAATGAAGAGACAAAGGCAAAAGCAAAACGATTAAAAACTATGTGAGAAAAAATAGTCGGAAACAATGATTATGCCGAGTTTGCATTCTGAGTATATAATTGTTTCAGTACATTAGTTAATAAAATGTTTGTGTGCAATATGTAATAAATAACAACGTAACTACCAAGCAACCTAAAATGTACCCATACTCATAGCAGTAGTGTCTGTTTATACTTCTTGTTACTCTTTCTTGTTAAGAATTAATACCACTTTATCCTCAAACTAACTAAATAGAGGCTTTATTAATGAATTTAGTGTTGCGCACTGGCTAAGAAACTTGCATGTTAGTTTCAAATTTCTTGCCGTTTGTTACTACCAAGGCATACGTACTAATACGTAGTATGAAACTCAGCATTGAATTTTTAATTTGTCATACAATAACGATTTCAATTTCACAAGTATGGGTTTAAAACACTGTAAATGCTTTAATAATTCCCATTGGGAATCACCAAAAATCGTGGCTTTAGGATGGGGAGTATTTAGAGATGAGGAATTCTTGGATTATACAAATAACATCAATTATACAAATCTGCGTGCTGGCGTGGGAATATTTAGAGATGGCATATTACTAAAATGTTGGGGATTATGAGAGCACATACGGAAGTGTTAAAAAAATAAAATAAATAAAAAGTATGTTTTTTGATGGGTTCAATGAATATTTGATAATCAAATCAAATCAATCAAATAAATTTCTTTGCAATGTTTTTGGTAGCATAAAACCAAACCAGTAATACTAAATTAAAACATTTTCCGAAATATTAAGTTTTCTTTCGTACCATTTTAAAATCTGATTGAGCCCCTCGACCTGCATCGCATCTGTGTTAGTGCGTCTTTCAGCATTTCTTAGTTACACGAAGGAATCCAAATAGTGTTTATTTTAGATACCAATACAGAATAGGATTTAAATAACCGTGAGGGGAACCCAAGAACTGTACAAAAGCAATTAACTCCTTAAAATTCACCCCTCCACGGAATTTGATGGAAAGCCAAACGAAATAAAACGGCAGCCAACAAATGAAAATGACAATGGTCAGTATATAAATGTATGTCATAATACGAACCATTTCTCTTCTGAGACCCGGCGGAATTCTGGGACGATATTGGTCCAACATACTTTCTCCAAGACTCAAGTAGATCCTTTAGTTAAACACGATCATAAAGAAGAGAGGTGTTAAGTAGCAGCAAATCAGATTTCCACCGAGAAAATAAGCCTTGTCAAGTACATCAATGCTTCATTTTGAATTACAGCGTGGGAGATAATCAATTTCATCCAAAGTCACCTCAAATGTAATGAGCCATGGTACGTACATTGTCAGCGACACAATCTAAATCAAAACAATGATCATTTTGCCCAGCGAGTTGGTGATTCCCTTCCGTCCAAGTTCAATGGGCCGTGCGATTGCGAGACATCTGTAAACAAATCTTTTGTCAATATTCACGATATGTATGAATTGAACTCCAATGCGTGATTGCTCACCTTTCCATTGACAATGCTGCAACTGTGAATGTAGAGGAGCAAACTGAGACGCCTTGGATATACGACAGAACTTTACACGCAACATCATCTAGCACCAAGGCTGTCAAAGATAAACGCTTTATTTAATATTTTACCTGTAGCCATCTATATAATTGACACAAAAAATCTTACGTTTTATCAATATAGTCAGCAAACAGGTGGGAAAGTATGAAAAAATCACAAGAAGGTCAGCAATGGCCAGGTTGACAGTGAGGATATTTTTCACATTGCCCCTTTCGTCTGGATCACAAAGCAGGCTAAAAATTACACGGAGGTTGGCAGTGTATCCGATGAGGAGTACACCACTGGCGACGGCAAAAAACATTTGTTATCAACAAAAACGTTTGTTAACAATATTAACAAAATTGTCGTTATCATTTAAGCTGCAAATATTTTCAAAGTGATATACGGAATACATTGCGAAAAACTCCTGGACTACGCATTTAAATCCGCCTTCATTCTGTGATCAAAAAGTAAAATCAGACACAATTCTTTTGAAAAGGAAATGAAGACTTACAATTTTCTCAACAGCCTGCGCTCTATATACTGCACGAAAATTCGCTTTCCCTTTCCTTTTTTTGTGTGATTGATATTTAGTGTGGTATATTAATTGCTTTTTACCTTAATAGTATATTACTTTTCTTTAGAAATGTTTAATAATGCCCTAATTAACAAAGGATTAGTTTATTGAGTGCCCTCGAAAGTTTCATCTGAAAGCTCGCAAACATCATTAATCTGTCAACAGAAGTAATATTTTCGTACTATTTCACAAACAGAAAGACACAGTACCAATCTCATATCATGTTGGTGTTAAATACGAAACTATTGGACATTCTTTCAAGTAAATAATTTCTCGAACATATCCAGTTGTTCGGCATTTCTCTATGGTGCTGCATCCTAACGTAGGTGAGCAGGACAAGTTTAGTCACTTAGGATGGAATTTGATATATTATTTTACAAGAGGTAAGTTTGAAACTATACAAAGGAATCGCTAATACGTTTGATTCATTATGTGCCCTAATTGTACTAACTATAGTGAAAAATTTACTCAGAATTAATATACAATCAATAAATTGGAGAAGATTGCACTTTTGAGGATCGAGCATAAAGACGTAATCATGTAATTAAACATTAAAACGCTTATTTTTGTGGAATCTTTACAACTGGAATAGGAACGAAATTCCGTAACATTTATGGTACATACACTACATGTACTAATAAATAAAAGTGGCCGAGGTACGAAATATTTGAAGCGATTTCTGAAAATAACATGGGTTTCATCTCAAGCAAAATAATCGGATATAGTAGCATCAATAATGCCTTATTCGAACACAAAAGCTTTTCATTTGAAGTAGCATAAGCCATATCTAGATTTTTCGTTTACTGATCAAATGGTTTCTCTACTTCACGATTCTTAGCCTTTCTTCGATTTCAGCATAAACACTTGTATTTCCTCAACAAACACTCAAGTCAATTATATATTTAGTTTGCAGTGTTTAAGCTGAATGATTCTTGCAGGGTTGCTTTTCTCTTGTTCTGATTCCTGGACACAGACAAACAAATACTCATAGTGCGTTGGCGATTAAAACCGATGCTGCTTCAATGGTTAACAAATGATGTGTGTTTCACAAATTCTATACTTATGTTCATGATGGACGGTCAACTGGGGGGAAATGAAGACTGAATGCTTTCACTAGATCAAAAACACTGAAAAACTAAAATCTAAACGTGTTGCAGGATGCTTGTATGTAGAGAAGGAATAAAGTATGATGTTAATTCATGTGGCTTCCTACGTTATATGTAATTAAGATTGTTCAGGTTAAGTGAATGAAAAATAAGCCACTAAAGAAATCCACATTTCATTCAATCCTAAAATTGACCATCAACATCATGTTCATTCCTCTTCCAATTTTGAGAGGTTTCAGAAAAATTATTCCTTCTCCATTTATAATTATGATTGACATGGTAAAAATAATTTCCAGGTGTATTCAATGGTTATAGAATCCCACCATCATCAAATCATCATTCCTCATCCCAATTAAAATCACGATTAATTTCAAGCTGAAAGATTTGAAGGGAATCGCATTTTTTATTAAGAATACATGAAGTAAGCTATCCAATTCATTCAATTTGGCGCTGTGGTCTCATAATAAAATGCCAGAAAATTGTCTCTACTCTGCTCACCAACTGCATTGCCATGCTAGGCCAGTCCGTGTTCTCAAGTCTAGGCGGTAGGAAAATCTCGTGTTAAGTTGAATGTAAGTTGAGCAGAAAGGTTTTTTGCTGTGTCGTATGATCTCTACTTGAAATTTTGCTCTAAGAACAGTAACATTGCTTGTGCTTCATAATTTCATTCACTCAGCAGAAATCAGGTTTGGGGACCAGCAGCCGTAAAAGATTTTCAACTCAAAAAGGCATAGATAATGGAGTCTCAAAAAGTGGTGGTGGACGGTGAAAGTTCGAAAACGCCCATGTATTCCCCCAAAATCAAACAAATTTTGTAAACTGGAAGTTATATGCAATGCGAATGTACAAAATCGACAAAATATCTGTGTATTCATTCTTTACTCGCATTAGCATAATGTATACGTCGTTTCTTTAGGCGTCGCCAGTAAATCCTGTAGTCAAAATAATTTTTTGGTAAGAAGATAAAATCATTTTTTATTAAACACAGCAAAGGTTGTGTTTTGCCTTTTCGCAGCGCAGCAGTATGTAAGAAAATTGTATGAAAAATCTATAATTGACGCGGATGTACTGATGAGTAAATAAAATGTATTTTAAATTTTAATAAACCTTGGAACCAAAAAGGTTGTTTTTATTTATTATGTGTAAAGGGTTAACAATCTCATTATTAGACAAGGAAACACTGAAGCTAATGATTTGGATTTGGTAAAAGCAGTACATTCATCAATTTGCAAAGGTTTTAGCAGTAATAAAAAGCAACGAAGACAACATAGTTTTTAGAGTACCGGAGACAGAAATTTTGCTTAAATATATGCTAAGTACATAAATTGTTACCACAACTGATTTTTTCACGGTGAATTGAAGTAAGTAAAACATATGCAAATACATGATTTTTACCTAAAACAAATTCATTGCTGTAAACTAAAGAAAACTTTCCTCTCACTAATTACATTATTATTATAACTGACAAAATATTATGTGTAATAAACTATAGTGAGCCACTGGCGTATCCAGAACTTGATCCAGGAGGGGGCACAATAAAAAATTTCACTAATTTATAAGAAAGAACTTTCTACATGCAGCGAAAAATTTGTCTATTTTGAAAGTCTTTTTGAAGATTTTTAACGGGGTTTTTAGCTAACTTGAATTATTTTGTGTTCAGAGCGAGATATAGCTCTGTAAAACCTTTTTTGCCTTTCTTAATGAGAAATAAGACATCTAAAAAAACTTTGAAACATTTTGAAGAAAAATTTTGAGATATTATATTAAAACACTGAGCTTTTTTCAAGAAGAACTGATACATTTTGAAGAAAACTCGAGATAGTCTGAATGAAATTTGAGACATGTTGGAGAAAATTGGAGACATTTTGAAGAGAATCTAAAAAATTTTTTGAAGGGAATTCGAGACATTTTGAAGGAAATTTAAGACTGTTCGTAGAAAATTCAGGAAATTTGGAAGAGTTTTTGAGATATTATAGTAGAAATTTGAATCCTTTGATGAAAATTTGAAACAATAACTAGAAACTTAGAGAATCTATTAGATATTTTAATAAGTGCGGATAATTTTAGGCTTTTTTATATAAAATAAGAGACTTAAAAGCAACTTGGGAAACTTTAAAACATAATGTAAGGATCTTCAAGAAAATTTGAGCACTTTTGAAGAAAATTTGAGCACCTTTGAAGAAAATTTGAGCACTTTTGAAAACAATTTGGGCGCTTTTGAAGAAAAGTTGAGGATTTAAAAGCAAGCTTTGACTTGTTCGAAAAGAAAAAAAACTTATACGTTTTCGAAATATTTTAATTTTTTTAATTTTTCCCGGTCCAGGGGGCACGTGCCCCTCAGGCCCCCCCTAAATACGCCACTACTAGTGGCAATCCACATCAACTTGAGCATGTGCTCATATTTTTAGCAGCTTACCAATTTAGTAATACCTCTTAATACAAAACTACTAGTTTTTAATTGCCTTCATGTTAATTGAGGGATTTTGTCGAATATAAGTAGAATCTACAGCCTTAATGAAACGTTAATGTTTGCATAATAATATTTTTGGTTTACTACACATGACTACGTATTGGCTTCACATGCCTACTCCAAAACAAATGACAAAGGTTTATAGATTTGTTTTAACCTTTTGGTTTAATACGCCTCTTCAATTTTTTCATGCGTTTAAAAACAGAAAAAAGTAATGCAAAACTTTGTCCTTGGTTGGGACAACAGAAAACTATATTTAAAAACATAAATTATCCTACAGGTTTCCCATTACAGTTTTATAATGAAAATTATGACAGTTTGTTTTGAATAGAAAGTGATAAATCCTAACAAGTAGGATTTGCAAAGGGACAGGAGGCTTTTATGATTTGTTGTATGAATTGAATCTTTCACCAGTGCCATCTACGTCCACCTTTCTCGTACACATCAACCGTTCTACCTTTGTTTTCGATTGGGAATTCCCTGTTTATATGAGATGGTAACACTCTCCATATGCATCGAAACTCTTTAATGTTTTAGATTAATTTATGGATTCCAACTAAATAAATATATCTTTCAATATCTAACTTCTCAACAAGGACACAAAAAGCAATGTCCCAAATCAAACTTAACATATAAATGAGGATATGCATTCTGATACAATGCAATCCCACTAATCCATTATTCAGCAATTTCATTGGTTTAATCATTAATCACTTTACAGCTAATCATTTCGTTCGCATCTTCAAGTTTCAATATTTCACTACCCCAGGTCGCTGGTCCATTCCTTACAAGAAGTTTGCATGAGATTTTCATTCCTTTTAGACCTTAAGTTAGCAAATTTGAAAAAAATAAATGCTCGTTAGCATTCCACCAAATTTTTAATGACACTTGTTTTTTATTTAGTTTACTGTATAATTTGTTTAGGCGTATTGCCTTGAGAAGTGTTAAGGAAATTCGTTCAGTGAAAGGAGAATACTAAACTACTCCATCGACTTTTTATTACAAAATTGTTTAAAATTGATGTAATCAAAGCTTACGTGGCCATATTGTAAACTTGTGTTTGGACCCAGTCAGATCTTCATTTGTCGGTCGTTCTATTGGTTTCCAACTGTAGATGCAAAATGAAATTTGATGCAGTAAAACTAACGAATTTTCACTTTTAAATAAGTTTTCCAATAAAACATTATTTTTTGCCATTATCTTCAGACTATAGAGACTTGTATATGCTTAATCAGTGAATTCCATTTTTGAAACAGGTCAAGTTTAGTTTTACTTATTTGAACAAAATTTGAATTCATTTTTTCTTCAGTTTTAATGTAAAATGACGCTCATGTTTGTCCTTTATGATTTGTATAGCAGTACCGCCAAAGCTCTTTAACATTGACTGTCCCAGATGAATTTTCGTTTGCCTCTGAGAGTTTTATCTAAGTGAAAGTATTTTCAAATAAAAGCGGTAGAAAACTTTCTCCTCAAATTTTGCTTTAAATGCAAGAGAAACTTTTATTTAGGCTAAATCACTCTGTACAGGTGGGATATAGTAACTTTTAAAATAAATTGTAGTAAAGACATTAAATACTAACCAGTAAATTTCTGTGCCTTTGCTGGTTTGAAAAACCGCATCATGAAACTGAAGGAAAGGCTGAAATTGACTCCGTAATGAAGAAAATCTACTGCCTGACTTCCATTTTTTTGTAAACAACACGTCTACTGAGTTATTGCACCTTTTGCCCTAAGGCAACCTCAGTTTTTTTTCAGGTATTTCTAAAGTGCTGGAAATATGTTTATTGGTTCTTTAAAGAAAAAGATGTGCTTCGTAATCAAGTTCTACAATATATTAATTGTGCGCCATAATGCAACTATCAAAGTCAAAAAACATTACTACAGACTCAAAATATGACGACTGTCTTGTTTATAACTCCGTCTCTGCATCTTCTCTTTCAGTTAAACCCTCTAACAAGATCACATCGTCAAATACCGAAGTGTTACAACAAATGCTTGCTATCAAAAAATTAAAAAAGGAAAAACATAAAAGAATAATCGACCCAATAGTAAACGTGGTCCAGTGGACAACTGAAATAATGTAGCCAATAACTGAGAAAATTATGTATACTACAGAACTAATCTTGCTAATTATTTTAGACATTCTTCAATTAAATTTTAAACATTTCCTTTTGGGTTATAAAACAAGACTGAACAGTTTCGCAGGTTTGTATATGCTTTTGAAAAAAGGGAAAAAGTTTTTCGTCACTATTATAAAAAAAACACGTCACTATGTGCGTATTAATTGCCACTATTTTGACGATTTTTGTAGTGGCGCTTCACTTGGAGCTTTTGCCACTATTTTTGGTGCGATTACAACTAGAGAATAATAACAACAACAATAAAATACATTCAAGTAAAGTTCCCTACTATTAAACGGAAGAATATCCTGTCACAAACTTTTGTCCTCAGATATCGCTCAAAATTTGCAAGTTACGGTAATTTGATGCGTAGATTACAGGTAAAGAAAAAATCAGCCATTTTTAACAGCAGCTTCACTGAAAACGGCGCCACCTGGTGGCCAAAAATTGCGAAAAAATGGATTTTTCAGAATGAACTGAAAAGAAGGTAGTTAGTACTTTTCAACACTTGTAATGATATTTTTCATTTAAAACGTTTTCCTGCATTTTTGCCCACCAGGTGGCGCTGTAATTAATAAAAATGATGTTTTACTGCAAATTTGTAATTTTCGCATCAAATTACTCCTGTATGCGAATTTTGAGCGAAATCTGAGGACAAAAGTTTGTGACAGGATATTCTTCCGTTAATTAGTAGGCGACTTTACCGTAAAATCTGAAATAGACGCCTCTTCGGAATTACGCGCCCCCTTAAATAATCGCCCAGGCGTATACGGGCTAAACAGTTGACGGAGTAAATAAACGCCCCTTTATTACGCGCCTCCTCTCCTAGTAGACGCCTCTTCAATCAAATTACTGAGAAGCTTCACATGCTTAACAAGTGCATTTGTATGCATTTAAAGTTACCATAAAACACAGTATTTGATCTCTTTTGCCTCAGATGTGTGTTTTCGTCACACAAAGCATACAATATTTGATGGAAATCCTAGTTTTTATCTCATACTTATGCATCACGAATAAGATATTTCAGAAAATTAACGGCATAAATTAACGGCTCCCCTTACGCCCCGGGGTCTGCGAATGAAAAATTGATATTGCATGTAGACGTTGGACGTCTATTTCAGATTTTACGGTATGTGGCTCCAGTTAATAAAATGAGACAAACAAGCTGCCTTTTTATGGAACAAAATAAATTATTTTATTTCCACCCTTTTTCAGTCTATGTGTGTTTTCATATGTGCGCAACCATATAATCAATCCCTGCAGATATAAAGTCCGAGCAATTTATTAACATCATGCAACTTGCTTGCATAGGGCAAGTGGTCAAATATTTATATAACCAATACATAATTGCATTTGCATGCTGAGTTAAACTTTTTCTCATTTGAGATTTAATAAAAAAAATCAATTTGCCTTGCATTTAAACACGGTATGACCTCGAATCGCGTTTTTTGTGAATCTGTAAATGTGTTTGAAGGTAAAAGTATGCCTTTTTTATTTAAAATAGGACGTATGGTTTTGATTGTGGATCTATTTTAGTTATACAGGTAACAAGACAGTTGATTTGCGAATATTACAATAGAAAAAAGGTAAAATAAGTGACAATGTTAATCGAACTGTACGGTTAAATGTCAAACAACTTTACTCGTGAAAGCTAATTTTTTGAAGCTAAGAAAACGATGAAAAGTTTAAAGATGACGTATTCAGATGGTGTGAATATGTTAATGCATAAATCAGACACATGCACAGAAAAGGAATGTCACAAAACCATACGTATGTGTTATACAGTCCGATTCATGCCCATACAGATGGATATACCCAGTCGTTTAGCTTCAAGAATGAAAAATATGCTGATCACCACGCATGCCCTGATTTGTGAGAACTTGATTAGCAGTTTCACAAGGCCCGTTGTCATTTACATACAATTCACATGCTGTATTTAATTTCTGAAACCATGGCATGATCCACGTGTGATATTTGCCGAGTGTTAATTGGATTTTTATTGGAATTTTATATTGAACACTTTTCTCTCATACATCATGAATTTCAAATCGATGCATTTGTTTCGCCTAAAATTCTCCATGACTGTTAAGAAAATCAAATATCAAGGTGGCTTATGTGCCGCAAAGAATTAATTCGACTTTGTATCATATTGGGCTACTTTCTGTATTATATTATATGATCGTAATCTATCAGCATATCGCAACGGTGCTACACACCCGCACACCTTGTTGGGAATAATGCTTTAGATGTAGCAATACAGCGTTCTTAGCTATACCTTAGCTGATGTTTTAGCACTAGTAGCGAACAACCCAACCAAAACTATCAGTTAAGTATTATGAGAATTGAGAATTGTTTCCCATGTGATACGGAATCTATACTAATACTATACTATACTATCTAATACTTCCCAACTGGAATCTGGAATTGAGTTAAAATGTTTTGTGTGCGTGTGTGTGTGTGTATCATTTCTATCAAAAAAAAAGATGTTCTAAGTCAGGTTCATAGTACCCGATGCTGAAAGCTAGTGGCATCTCTAAAATAACATGAATGAGACAACAATTTTTTTGACAAGAGTGTTTGTTCAAAGTCATAGATAAAGTGAAAGTAAAACTAACGAATTGATTGAGACTAATATTGAAACCCACATTAAGAGATTATGTGTAAGAATATCACAATTCGTTTCCTCATTACCGTTAAATGAACTGACATCAAGTAAATAGCCAAACTGGATACATATTTGACCATGCAAAGTTTGGTGGTGAGTATGAGCAACTTATGTAGTATGATGTTTCGTAATGCATGATTTCATGATGCCCCATTAAGGACAAATGTTTCCTTTAAAAATCTTGAATGCTTTCCCCTATGGAGTCCTAAACATGTGACATGTCTCAACCGTTTCACCCTTAAAGGTACCTAGTGATAGGCCCACAAACATATACTTAAAATATATAAATATTTTACATACCTTCAATGAATCCGCTGAATTCCAGTCCCATTGCTTTATTTGAGGAAAAAACATCTGAAAAATTTACTCTTAAGTTTAAATAACAGGAAACATGACAATACATTCGTTTTCATTGAATATTTCTATTGTTCAAATCCTTCCCATATTTTACAATCGGTTCTTACCATTTTCCCTTTCCTTTCTTTCCCGCTTTCCCTCTCTTTTTGCCAATTCCTCGTCCTTCGTTCTTTCCTTTTCCTCATACAAAGCAAAATTTGTCACAGTGCTTGCTGGCGTAAAAGTTTGCAGGATTCTTAGAAACTAGAAACCTCAGTTATTTCTTAAACAGTGTAAGTAGGTTCACGAGTTGGTATGTCCCGTCATAGACGAAGCGCTTTTTAATTTATCGCAGTTTATCTGTGAAGACTTTCTGACCGTTTTTCAAATTTTGGTAGGCTGAACTATTGCCAGTTTTGACAACGCTTTATTTAAACCTGTCAATCGTTAAACCCGTTAAATGCAGTATCAGTACTCTCGTCTTGTGAACAGACTGAAAAGTGGTAAGAATAGCCATATATAAAGTAAACCAAGGTATTAATGATCGATTACGGACAGAGGGATGTAGTCGTTTATCAAAAAGGTTACGACGTAGCACAAAATGAAAAAAATAAGGGGCAATGTTACCCAATTCGTCCAAAAAAAATAAACACACATTTTCAATTCTAATGTTTGGTCCCTTTAATTGGAGGAATGAAACAGGTATGTCATGTCATCCTACCTCAGAGAGCTATTTTGGTAGAAAAAATTGAAACTCCTGCTAATAGGACATCAGATGGAAAGAGAGTGAGTCCATTACAGTTTAAATTAGGTTTTGATCGCAGCACTCATTTTGCATATAGAACAGATACGCATCATTATTTATTTCGTTAAGAAGACTGGTGTTTAGTAGCAGTAGTTCTCAGTCAGATTCATTGGTCAGTGT
>JAQIXX010003882.1:0-18004 GCA_034700605.1 Willowsia nigromaculata
GCCACGTAACTGATAGATACCTGAGTACACTCAAACAATGACTTTATGAATTATTTTCATTCCTCACAAATTATAAGGTTTTACACGGCCAATGTTCTTCTAAGGTATTAGGTATTCTAAGAGTCAAACATTGTCTCTAACTTTTCTACCTTTTAAATTACCAAACATATTATGTGTTCATAATAAATGATTCTACAATTTAAAAAAAATTCTGTGTCTGTACCTATTTATTTTAGTCATTACGTGCATCCAAGTCATGTTGGGTTTCACAGGCGATGCAACTGGAGGCTCCTCCAACAACCAGATGAGGTTTATGAAATTTGAAAAGTGTTTGTCCCGTAGATTACTGAAATAAGTTATTAGACACATAAAACAAGAGATTATATATAACATTATAAACTTATGCATTCCATTTTATTAGCTTTCCATTTTTTCTGAAATATTGCTATGCTTTTTCTTGTGAAACTGTGAAACAATGTATGCTTTAAAAATACGATAGAAATAATTTGACTGGAGCTCTTAAGCTGAGCGTTATGCATTCTCATTTACTAATATCTCAATTTGGAGCAATGCACAACGCGCTTTATGTCGATAGTTTAGAACATTTAAGATAATTAACTAGACACCTTTAAAAACTTTAAAGCGCTCCTTGTAGTCACTGAAATCCATACAACAAATAGCTGATGATACCGTCACTTTTCATGATCGTATTTCAGCAATCATATTGCCACGTGTTTAACTGCTTTTACTTCAACTCATACAAAACTAATCAAAATATTGGATCAAAATACTGGAATCAATTTCGGAAGGAGAATGCCTACTTAAAAAATGTTTAGCATAAACTCAAAATGTAGAAAATATTGATTACGAGTAATAAAGGCAATTAATCGTAAGGCAAGTCACGACACGAACTCCTCATTTCATGAAACTTTTAGGCTAGAACTCATTTTCATTACGGATTTACATTCATCGCGTACTAATATTTCCCTCATATCTGTGTATTTCAGGTGCTATATGCATGCAAAATTGTGATGCTTCTTAGAAAAACTTTTAATTTACAAATTTTACAAAACCTCAGACCTTTGACCCCGTCACGTCTATCAGATGGTTGGAATAGGTTTAAATGATGGATATCCAAGTACCTGGTGTGAACTATAATGCCTTTGCCGCCAAACTGAAAATATGAGAATGTGTACAAGGAAAATGGCTGAATTGATGCATAATGTAGTAATTGATTTGGATGCTATGAGAAGGAGAGTATGAAAATGCAGAATAATTTTGCTCATTATTATCAAAATGGTACATTCAAGTAACTTTTATGCAATAAAATATTATTGGTAATAAGTGTTTATACAATTTCAGAAAAACGTAAATTTAGTGTAACAATAAGTGAAAATAAATTTTGAAGATAGAACAAAATCATGACTAAATGCTTTGCGGCAATGATTTTAGTTAAAATATGGTATAATTATAAAACTTAATATGACACAGGAATAGTGGAAGTATTAGTAAATTCACTTTTTTAATGGCTGCAGCCCATTGACAATAGAAATGACAATTATGAAATGTTTTTAAAGACACTGTATAAAGCATTACAATTTTTAAAGAAAACGAATTAATTAAGGTAGAGATTTAATACACTTCAAGAAAATAAATGAATTGTTGTCCACTATAACTGCAAATATGAATTGAGTTTTTATACATGTATTTAGGATTAGGGAAAATCTTGTCTTATGGATGAATATGTCAAATTAAATGTTGTTTCTTTGCTTCCTGTATTGCGCATAAAGCGATGGCAGTTGTTATGCTAGCACTTCCTCCAAAATATCCTTGTTTGTTCCACTTGTAGACGTTCCATGGAGGAAAGGCTCCAGATGGGTTTTGTAAATTTACAAGTCGATGAACCATGCGGCGGAGTTTTGTCGTCATCTCAAGGTTTTCTTTGTTATCTGGGGAGTCGTCAACTCCATTTTCAGTTTCCCAGGACCTGTTGAAACTTTTCAATCTAAGGACAGAGAATAGCAGGCAGCCCAAATCAAGGGCACGTTGCTTGACGTTTTCATCATAGATTTTTAATTCGTTGGCGAGGACTTGATCCAAAATGTTTCCGATTTCTTTGAAACCAATGTCACTATCTTCAATGTATCGTGTTATCAGTAAATATATAAAATATCTATTTTGGTAATAGGCCATTTCGGTAAGTTTTTCCGGGTCCTTATCTTGAACCACAAGAAATCGTTTGAGACATTCGATGGAACCCCTTAGCTCCTTCCGTGAGTCCATGTTGACTAAAGCCATGAACGACAAGGTGTTTGCCAAACTACCGATGTCAACTCGTGGTGGGCCAAGTAATTTCTTAATAATGATGTCGGAGGATTCATCGTTTTGAGGACGCAGCCACGTGCCTATCGGTTTGTCGTAGTCCATATTATTTTGAGCTGAAACATTTGTAAGTAATTCCTCAGCAACTGACTCCATCTCTTTATAAGTCACCATATTCAGTTTCCACAGACCAATCATGGCCAAACTAGTGTCATCTATGTCACAAGGAAACACCGAAGACACTAAACCATTGCCTTTGACAAAAAAGTTATAGAAACTTCCGTGTCTACACCTGCTAATAACGTCAGTAATTGTTTTCATCACATTTTCGTGAATTGATATTTCCAGCAAGAACGGAATCAGGAGAGAGTTGGTAAAGCTTGTTGGGAATCCCTTCACACATCTTGCTTTCAGTTTGTGAGCTTCATCAGTGAAACCGTGTACAGTACTGCAATTAAGTTCTAGAAATCGCCTACCCTTACGGATACACTTTTCACTTGTCGGGGCTCCATCATCTTCCCGAAATCCGACTTTTGATGCCACATCACTGAAGGAAGCCCACAAAAAGCTTAAAAACTGAAACATTATTCCCAAGATACTTTTTAATTGCGTTTTAGAATACAGAGAACTTTATAGAGAACGTTTGATTTTTCCTAGAATTATTTCCTAGTATATATACCAGGTTTCTAATAGGTACTGCAGAAAAATCCCACTACAACTATTGCATGACCGATTACGTACGCATAATTATTGTAAGCATGTCAAGATAATGTTCCAAAAGCATATAAACTTTAAAAACGTTCTTTCTCGTGGGATTACTACGGATAAGTATAAATAAGTAATTGACATTGCACCTTTTTCATTCCAATACTTGCACGCAAAAATTAAGTAGTATATATTATCATCATGTCATTTTTTTATTCCTGAAGGTAAATATAAGGTCACTGGTTTTATGACATAAGCTGTTTCATCCATATTTACTCATGTAAAGGCCAAAAACTATGTACACAGACGTACAGTGCAATACCCGGAAAACGTGGTTTTCGCCATATTATGAATCACAATGATACATAGTAGAATATACGCATATTATTCTAACAGTGAACCTATCTAAATTACTTTACTGGTACTATTAGTACTTAAAATAGATGTTCAAGTAATAAGCTCATTATTACTACTCAACCCAAAATGTAATGAACGTTTTTCAAGTAATTTTTATCATATACAATTTTGTTTTGTTTATCCTATCAAAAAAAGTTTTAGAACAGGCGGGAGTGAAAAAATTTCCTCTTTATGTTTTGACATTGGCATTGATATTGGCATATATTTGTTGTGATCTTTTAAAAACATGCGCACGTGGATTTTTTTGCAACGTAACTAAATGTGAAGAACTTTGTTAGGAGTGACCTTGCATCTTAATTTTGTGTACTGACATTTTTGGCAAGAAATGCAACATTGTTGCTGCTAGCTGTTCAATATCAACTGACCTAAAAGAAATGAGTATTTCATAAATATTAGTTTACTCTTAAGGAAAACCTCTTGAGTGCCAGTCCATTCTTACTACCAAAATTTGATTATACGCACACTACCACTTTCTATAGTTTCATATGATCAAATAAAGTAAATTAAATTTGCAGGCATTGAACTCAAATTTTCCACTTTTAAATGCAACATCACATTGTCAAAGTCTTTTAAAATAACCCTGTGTGTTTTGTGTCATGCCCAAATCCGCATGACGGGTTCTATTGTCCAGTTTTTTTGAAGTATTTGGTCAGTTTTAAAGCTCACCTTGCTCTGAATAATCTGCCGCTTCACAAGATAGATGAAAACAAAAGGGTAACCAGTTTTTATGCAAGATACATCCTGCACAAATTACAATGTTGATTTTCTTTGCAAAGCAATGAGGATTTGCATGCTTAGTAGACCGGTGTACATATGCAACAATATTATTGCTGATTACTCACTCGCTTTGGTGACATTTTGTCTCCTTGTTGTGAGAGGGGTGTTCGCTGCTGATAATTTTTCGTTCATTTTCCTCAATGCTGTCCATTTTTATGAATCCTTTTATATACAGTGATTTTCGTGACGTGATATACGTCAAATATCGTTCATGCTTAAATGTTTGTTGTTTTGACAGCAAACAATAACGAAGATGTTTTTGGAGATCAGCTAAAATATTCGTTATCCATGTACTTTAAATGCAGATAAATTAACTTTTCAATGTGGAATGTTGATGAAGACAAATATTGTCTCCTGGATGTTTCTTTGGATAAATGTAAATATAAAATGTAATGTCAGACAATGTAAAATTTTCCGTTTCTAATGGGTTTTTAAAGGCTTTCATGCCTGATTGCTACTTCAAACAGTAACAGGCTAGGTTAGGGCTTTATCCCATTTTTCGTAATAACAAACTCATTTCTATGTTAACTAACACACTCATGCCACCTAACGTTTAGGAAGTCTTGTTAATTCAATTCATAACGGATGTATTCCCTCGTATTTTTAACAGCATCATCAAAATATATCGCAGAATATTTAGGGATAATTCTGAGCAACAATCTCTGTAAAATCATAAGTAGTGAATGCCACACTTTAGGGTCTATAAATGCTGTCAAAAAATTTCAACAAAATTTTCATAACGCACATCAAATTTTATGTTTGATAGAGTTGTAAATCCATGTGTCGAATTGGTGTTGCAGAAATAAGTCATTAACGTGATTGTTTGGGTCAGTGTTAAAAATATGTTTTCTGTATGTTTGTATGATGAATTTATGTGCATATCATTCACTATTAATGAAGTTACTTATTTGTTAACAAAACCGGTTTTGAAATCTTTTGCCAGTAAACTGATTAGCTCAATTCTTTGACATAATATACATATTTGAGCAGAAAGGAAATATTAGAAAATGCTGTAGTTGAGTAAGAATTAATGAAATTCATTGAGAGAGCTGGTTGGAGGTTGTAGTTTTATTTACTTAGAAACCATTTTATTCGGATATATTAGCAGTCATGGCAGAAACCAATGTTGTTTTAATAATAACATTGTTGAAAATATTTTTGGGTGTAGTTCTAATGTCGGTAAAATGATTTGTGAGTGCTGATTCTCTTTAACCAGCAAGAGTAAAAGTTGGCAGCTTCATCAAAATAAAAATCTTAAAATGTTGGCAGGTACATTACTGTACTTGTCATTTGTTGCACATCATTTGCACAGATAACATATATCTCTCTTTACCACGGATGGAAGGTTACGGATGTGGCTTTTTTATGAGTATGAGTGTTAAGGCTATGCAGAAAACAGAAGACACAATGTGAAAATAAATCATTTGATTGGTTCGTTCATGCTATAATATCAGTTGGCGCAAGCAAGCAAAGAATATTTGGTTATTTTTGAAGTTGGTTTGGGTAACTTTTTTTCTTGCAGTACGACCTTCCAAAATTTGCGCATCGTTATGAATCGTCCTTTGTTCGGATTACAGTATCCGTAAATATATTGCATATGTAATCAAATTTCAACCATTTCATGTGCACATTAACGAGTTACAGTTACAATTACAGAAGAGCTTTTTATTTAACTAATATGATATCTGTACTGACCTAAAACGATGCATAAGTACAATACAAAGTAACTTGGAGCTGTGTATTCTTATGTCTCACAAAGTGCTATATAAACCTGTATCATCTTTGTAAAAGGTTTATTATTGCATTACCGCGTTTCCATTTCTACATACACTTACATCAGATTATATTTAAAATACCTGAAAAATGGCACCCCAATTGAAAGAACAACTTCCTAATTCTGAAATTGAGTCATTTGAAGGTCACTTTAAGCTTGTCTCCGACAGCATAGTGGAAATTATAAGTAATCTCTCTGGCTGGAAATTCGGTGTAAAAAATGGACAAAGCGAGCTTCAAGATTTACTGCTGTGGACAGAGAAATTGATGAAACACAATGTCCCAAACGGGAAGAAAATTAGGTTAGAAAAAGAAAAACATTTAATAGGAATGTAAATTTGCCGGCCATAATTGTGCTAAAAGTATATCAAATTTTTTAGAGGAAGGATGCTTGTTGCCGCATACCATACTCTAGTGGAAAACCCGACTAAAGACGTTACTCTGGCTAATATTCTTGGATGGTGTGTAGAAATTGTAAGTTATATACAAAATGAATTGATGATGATTGCAAAATATCATGGTTAATCAAGAGTCCAACTTTTTTATGTAGTTGCAGGCAGCATTTCTGGTAGCTGATGACATCATGGACAATGGAGAAACTCGTCGTGGTTTACCCTGCTGGTTTCGTGTGAACAACATGGGAAATATTGCATTCAATGATGCATTATTACTGGAGCATATTGTTTACCAACTTCTTAAGAAGCATTTTGGAACTCTTCCTGTCTACCCTGCGATTCTGCAATCATTTACAGACATAACGTTTTATACTGTCGTAGGCCAATCGATAGATACAAGGAAAAGCAACGAGAAGAACTTCCACTTATACTCCATGTCAATGTACATGGATATGATTGTTTTCAAAACTGCCTACTACAGCGTTTTTCTTCCTATATCCTTGGCCATGTTGTTAAGCGGAATAGCACGAAGCACGGAGAATCAGAAACTATGGGAAACCGTTGAGGAGGTAGCCATAAACATAGGCTACCTTTTCCAGGCTCAAGATGACTATTTGGACAGCTTTGGAGACAAAGAACATCTCGGAAAATCTTGTAATGATGCAAAAGAGGGTAAGTGCACTTGGTTGTTTGTTAAGGCTAAAGAACTCTCCAGTGAAAGTGAAAAAGAGGAGCTCTACAAAGCTTATGGCTCTAATGAGGAGGAGAAGCTTCAATTTGTGAAAAACTTTTATCACAAAAAAGACTTACAAAAAGAATTTGTTGCATGTCAATTCCAACTAAATAACGAGATAAAAGATTTGATTGCAAAAATTGAGAATGTGAAGATACAAAAAATTCTAACCATGTTTTTGCAACTAATTTTCAAAAGAACTAAATAATTTGAGAACGACTTTGATGAATAATATGGTTTAAATTTGTAGAAAATATAAAAAAATAATTTAGGGCCAATATGAATAGCATTTCAATATTTTATTGTAAGATTTCTTCTATGTTAAAAATTATCACATGGTCTATGATTTCTAATTATATGTATAAGTTGGGCTCCAAGTTAGATTAAAACAATTTTTTCTTACAATATTATATATTGTTATACATTCGATACTATGAAACGCAAACCTTAATAAAATTATTTTCGACTTATAATAAATGCAATTTTTTTGTATTCCACGCATTGTTTGTTATGTTTTTAACTAAATAAAATATCTTTCAATCACTCAAACCTAATTTCAGCAAGCACATTTCTAATTGAGGTTACTTTTTGCATTACATTCACGTATCTAAACAATGAGCAAATTCATCTAGATATAGTGTTGCAATGTTATCCTGATATTATTACAAACCAGGCATAAAATGCAACGAGTACATAAATGTTTCATGCTCAGCATAAAATGCAACGATTACAAAAATGTTTCATGTTCAGCATAATATGTATAACGTCGCCACATAATATAAATATTTAGCTAAAATGTCGATAATTAAAAATAAATATTTAAAGCATTTCTCTTATGCACAATTTGTACATATTTCATAAATTTTTGGAACTGAAAGATGTTATTCTTAAAATTCTAGGGTTTTACAGAAAAAATAATCATATCAATCTTAGGAAAAGTATTCAGGATTTTAAAGGAAATAGTGTCGGTTATGTAGAGATTGTCAAATTGTTTAAGTGAATTTAGTTAGTTATTGTACACAGCCTATAAAATGAAAAGCAGATTTATCTAATAATTTATTATGGCGAAATCACACAAGGCAGTGTTGTCAATGGTCAAGAAAATTTTATAACTTGTTGCACACAGAATGAAAACACATGCCAATTAAAGGCTTCAATGACAAGATTACGATGTTGCTTGTACAAAATAATTGAAAATAGAGAATTGGTGCCGTGAATGACAATTTGTGATAGAATTTAAGTATCTGTTTTACTTATAAACTTTTGAATAAGCCATTTGCCATGTTGTGTGATTTTGATTTTATGAAAAACATTTCCACCTTGGGGAAAGTGTTGAACGATATCACATACGAATATATATTCAGGTATTTGGAGTTTAAAAAATCTGATAACCAAGTACCTATTCAAGATTTCAAAAGCTTCTCACATGGAGAAGGATGTGAAGTTAACCTTTGCTCTCACATTTTTTTTAAAGTTTCATGTACAAGGAACTCAATTATCAGCTACTGTGGAGCAACATATTTTTGGTGTGCCACACAGTGTATTAATTGTCAGTGATACAATTTTTTTTTTAAATACTTAAGAAGTTCAATCAATCAATCCGGATTTAAATATCCTTTTATGACACACGTTAAACAAACAATGAAACTCCAATGAGGAAATTTGTACGTACTTTTTTAGAGGTTTTTTCCCTTGTTTTTCAGGATTTTTCAGAGAATAAGGAAAATTTATACTAAATTCGTAGTTTTCCTTCAACTTATTTGCATTAGCAAGGCCTAAAATTACTTCACTTTACGTATAACGCAGGAAGAACTTCTGGGTTTCTTGTGTTGCATAAAACAATCACAAAAACGTGTTATTGTTTACAATATCATAAAAACGCGCACGTGGAGTTTTTTTTGTATCTAAACATTTGCTAAGATACGTCAATTTGTATTGAGTTAGTCATGCACCTTGTTTATGAAGGCGTCATAGGAGCAGAATGCCATTGTGTGTTGCTGCTTCTTTTTTGTTCATTCCTTGTGCCAATGTGCATTAATTAATCACAAGGATAAACGCACAATTTGTGCATTGCATTTTAACAAAGCACGAAAGCTATTGTACATACTAAAATCCCTAATGTATTCATTGACGTCTATGAACCAAAAAGTCGACAAAAAACTTCAACCAGTTACTTGTACTGTCATATTTTTTATTTAGCAATACTTCCAGCTCCAAAACTATGTAACTTATTAGAAATTAGAAGACGCTATAAACTACATATGGCGTAAAAACTCAAACCGTCTTCCGACCGCTTTCTTTTATTGTTTCTTCAGGAAAGACTGTTTAAATCATGTAAAAATAGCACTTATTCCCAATCTTACCTCAATGACTGCTTCTTTTCGACTTTTTTAAATAAGTTTTTTACACCCAATGAGGAAATTTGTACGTAGTTTGTTAGAGCTTTAATTTTTTTAACTTGATTTAGGATTTTTCAGAGAATAAGGAAAATTAATCCTAAATTCGGTGTTTTTTATCGACTTATTTGCATTGGCAAGGCCTAAGATTAACACATGTTATGTATCAAACAGGAAGAATTTCTTGGTTTATTGCGTTGCATATGACTATATCAAAAAAGTGTTATTGTTTACAATATGATAAAAACACGCACGTGGAATTTTTTATATCCAAAGATTTTCTAAGATTTGTCAATTTGTATTGAGTTAGTCATGCACCTTGTTTATGAAGGCGTTATAAGAACAGAATAGCCTTGTAGGTTGCTGCTTCTTTTTTAACCCCCATGTGTCAATGTGCATCGTTATATCTCATTATTAAGTGTGCATTTATGCATAAAATTTTTATTCATGGCTCACAAGAAAGATTTTGCGGTAGGTGGATCAAAGCACAAATGCAAATGTTCATAAATAAATATATAATAAGTATAAATAAAATTATAAAGCTTGCTGCTAAATTCATTTATAATAGGAGAAAATTCGACTATATTAGTGAGGAAATCTGTTATGATCTTGAATGGCTTTTCTTTAAGAATAAGTTTCAGTATGAAACTCTGACGTTTGTTTACAAGATAACGTATCTTACTTATAGTGGTTACTTTCACAATTACCTTGACTTCAGCTATGACATATCACAATCAACAAGATCATGTAATTATAAAACTCCAAATATAAAACCAATTAGTAAGTGGGGTGGACGTAGCCTAAAACACAATGGTGTATCTCTGTGGATTAATCTTCCTGATTATTTTATTTCTACTAGTACTTTGAATCTCAATATTTTCAAGAAAAAGTTGTATTCCCTTATTATAAATCAACAATGTGATGAATTTTTTCATAATAACTTTAACTCAAATTCTGATGATGAAAATGCCTAATGTAATTATTCTTCTGTCTTTAATGTAATCACCTCTTATGAGGATATTATTGACAATAAATTCATTCATTCATTCATTCCTAATATAGTCATTGTAGTATATGTATGTACTGAATTGACAAATCACTTCAATCAGTTACTTGCGCTGTTACATGTATATTTTAAGCAGTATTACCACCTCCATAGTACAGGTGACCATTATATTATCTCAGCAGCTATACCTTTACGATCCAGCATAAACAGAATGCCTGTTTTCAGTTGAAAGTTTTTGCACAATTTGCTTTGCTCTTGGTCGAGATCAAATGGCATAATATAATGTTTTAAAATAAATTGTTATCCAAGTTTCTACCATCTCTGATTAAATTTTGAACAATCAGTCCATCCTATATGACTACTATGCTCGGATTGAACAGAGTAAATATATATGTACGTAGGCGATACAACCAACTTGAAAGTCGAATAATACAGGACTCCCGAGCAGGCAAAATTAAAATTGAAACCAACATAAACTGTACAACTATACAAATGCGGTTTTATGCTAATCTTATAGTTTTTCACTAATGATTTGAACATTTTTCATTTTCGAGAGCTTGAGTTTCTTTACTGCCATCAGCATTTTATCATAATCTGTAGGTTTACATGAATCATTCAATCTTTTTATTACGATACCCCATTTAGTGGAAATACCGGTTTCTATAAAATAATACTTGCGTTGGATGTATTTTTAGAGTAGTAATTATTGATATGAAAGCAGTGACTAAAAGTTGTAGTCGTGAATTCTTTAAGACTGGAGAAAAGAAAGCCTAAAGATTGGGAATTTTAATGATATGCTTTCAACAATACTTTTTAAAATGGATACACAAAAACAACTTCTAGAATTCCGTAGTTTACGATTACCGTTGCACTTTGTGAATATTGAAAGTTTGGACTTTATTTTGCTTTGAGATACCCAAGGTCAAGTGCAAGGATGCATTATGAAAACCAATTAGGGCGCTCATAGTTGCATACTACACATTTGCTTGTGATGTTGGGTTCTTTCATAATGTAGATACAATATGTAAGAAAAGTGTATGAATCATACCATTCAGCATATCCAACTATATATCCAAACTTTCAGCGTATCTTTACATAAAAGGAGATGACGTAAATCAAGAATTACATTCATTTCAACATTTGATTACATTCATGTATAGTTGCTTACAAAACAGTTGACATGCAGCAGGAGGATTACACTTTTGCGAGTTATGCAAGATCTATTGCGATTATGCTTAAATAATCGTTTGAGAGTATCTTAAAAATAAAAAATGACACGTGTCTTGGCACTGAGATGTCTTTGTAGTTAGCGTTAGTAAACCAAACATACCAAGCAAAATGTTCGAATTCATGCATGACTTAATAGTCACGAGACATGGTTTCAATTCACTAATGCATTAAAATTTTATTAATTTTAATTTCCTTTGCGTATATAGTAAAATAGATTCATAAAAGTTATAACAATTATGATGTACAACACAACTATCTATCGCTCCGTTATAAATGAATGAATGAATTGCTGCTAGCATCCCTGTTCATTTCAAACAACTAACTCTATAAGTTAAGGACTAAATTTTTCAAATTTTAAAATCGATCCATATAAGAATTTACATTTGATAAGTTTTAGCAAAGTTCAGTAGCTAACCAATTCTACTTTCAGTAGAAATTTTTTCCTCAAAATATGTACTAAGAGATGTATGTATTTTAACTAAAAGATGTCCCATTTATTGTTGCCATACAAAGTTCATGCTCAATTTGATTGAAAAGTTTCCAATGCTACTTGAAAAGATACAGGAAGAGAAGCTTTTAAACACATCTATGTTTGTATATGTGTAAACAAACTATGTGTACTAACTGTCTCCTATAATCACTGGTGCTCACATTTTTATGTTGGAATATATCATAACTAAATACTATTACCTTTACTTCAACAGTGAAAGTGTTAGCTTGCAAAAGGAAATCCATTTGCTGCCTTTTCCATTCAAAAATCTTTATAATTGGTGCAAATTCTGAAAAATCATTTTCCCCAGGTTTCCGTACAGGCTGGATTCTAACACTATGCCGAGGCCCATTATTGTATCGTAAAAAAGTTTTATGCATTGTGAATCCCTGAATCTGCCATTTGGGATGTCACATTACAATATATTTGCCTAATTTTGTTTTCAGTTGTATAAAATACAATGCATTTTTTGTGTTCAGATTTTCACTTCAAGTAAATGTATGTATCAAATCAGGTTGTATGTTTTATAAAACACTTTTGAAAACATTAAGAAAATCCATAAAAAGCATTACCTATGGAATAATAGCTGGATAATCAGTACTCATTTTAACACTTACCAATTATAATTGTGTATTTGTATTTGCATAGTTCCAAAATCCTTCAACTCCAAAGAATTGTGCACTTTCACTAAACCCAAAACAAACCACATACTTTCGCTTTACTGGCTATAAATTTTCACATATATGAGGTAATCATAAACCAGATGTTTCAGAAGATAAATAAATAGAAATACTGAAGGGCAAGCATGCAATTCCAAAAACGAGTATAATTGGGGAAAATAAACGTTTAAAAATGTTTAGTTTAATTGTGAATAAGGAGAGATTTTCTGAATCGAAGTGGGAGCACAGTAACAAAATATCTGTCCTGCTGTGTGAAGTTTCCGATAACAACAAGCGTCACCTTTTGATTTCAAACAAGAATTTCAGCTTTTTAAAACTATACTCGAGAAATTCATTATTTCTTTAAGATGAGGATACATGCTGTGCCAAACGTGAGACTATGATATCTATTTTGGACTGAGAAGTGAGTGGATTGAAGCAGGTTTCTTAATACTTAAGGAGTAATATATAAAGTGGCTGAGAGGCCACGCATGGTTTTTTATAATGATAGGGTAGTTCCTCATATGTATGTGTTATGCATACATAAAAAGTTGAAGCGTATGAATTCCAAGTTTCTACTGTAACTATTTATTATAGTGTGTTCATATGTAAGTATAAAAAGGATTATAGGTACTTTATGGAACACATAAATTGAGAAAATTTAGAAGCATGTAATGCATATAATGAATAGAACCACATTGAATAAAGAATTAAAATATGAATGAATGTGGTCTTTAGAATCGTTATGCCGTTAAAGATTTTGTGGCATAAAAATTGAGCAGTGATAAAAATGTTTTAGAATGATACCTGTTGATTGTAGAAAAAATTGACCTTGATAACGATTTTTAACCGGTTGCTGTTGCCTGTTTCGTCTGAAATTCACCCACTCCCTTTTATTTTATCTGGGAAATGGGTGTGGCATACTTGATCTTGGCGTCATTATGAGAGCACTGGCTATTCATGTGATGACTTTTATTTGAATATTTACAGTATGCCGCATTGAATAATTTAGGAATCATAATCGTTGCGGATTTGGTAGTGATTAACGTTAGCCTCATTTTGTTGGTTGGTATTACTTGTAAAGTTTCTAGGAAGGAAAAATTTTGATATGATTCGGCTCCAGATATTGAAAAAGTTGAAATAATACATGCCTTTGCTACAGAAATGAAAATGCATACGAATTTCATGCAGATCATTCATTGTGTGAGAAACTACTCCACCAATCTTTCATTTAATCCACTAGAAAATGTTTGCATTTGTTTCACTTATAAAAAATCTTTATGATGCGAAATTAGAATCCAGGTTTTCACTTCAGGCAACTATGGATTTTATGAGATTCCGACCAGAGTCGTTGTTGTTATTGATATTAAATCTGAAGGTCAACCTTTTCATTTCATTTTACAATTTTGAGAAAGATCCACTTGTCAAAAAGTCATCCCAAGTATATGCTTTATATGATAAAATGCTTGCAGTTTGGTTATAAACGACACGAGCCTAAACATAAAATTGATTTCCTCTGAAATTGGTTACTATTTACCAACAACATGAATGGAAATTGGAGAGGTCATGCGCTTGAAATCATACATATAATAGTCAATAGCAGGTTATAAGCACGACTTTTAGTCATTCCTTTAAATTTTATTTCAATTTACACTTTATTGAACTGATTGTAAATTTTGTGAGTGGAACAGCATACTGTCATAAGCAGCCGAATGACCATTTAAATATTTGGATGCTGGTGTGAAATCAATGTACAATTATATAAAGATAATAATATTTAATTTCATTTAGAGGTTTAAGTGCATATAAATAATTCTCTAGTCGCATCATTAATTTTCAGAATCAGAATTCTGAATGGTTTGCACCAGTTATGAATTATTATGACGAAATTGGGAAAAAATCTGTTACCGTTAAAAAAGCTCTCCAGTACACACACACACTACGCAACTAGACATTGAGTTGAGATCTGCGTACGGGTTGGCTACTCAGCATATTATGACCTGCAGACTTCATTGGAATATAAGGCGATTCAACTATATTTTGAGAATACATTAGATATAGGAGATATTACCATGAGAACAACTTGTACTTCATGTAAATGTGAACACTGTAAACGCATCTCCTTAATACGATCAACTAAATTAGTTTTATGCGCTCAATATGAAATACAAGGATGCGTAAATCATTTCCGTAAATCTGAACTTATATAAATGTGGAATCAAAAGGGCCTTAAAGTCTAGTTCTATGTGAACAGTTATATTCATAAGACTATTTTATTGTCATTGATTTTGCTCAAGCCTACAAAATCAGCATGAACTTCACTATCGAAATGAAGAAAGCATTAATGGGACGTGCTAAAGGGTTCAAAGTATTACTGGAAGATATTGCCGTAATTCTAAATGAAAGCGAGGAAGCTGAAAATTCAATTTGGAAAAACTTTTCTGAGATGTTAGAGTACATCATGCCGGACCACCCATACGCGAATACGTGAGTAAATAATAACAGTAGATTTTAGGTGTGAAGTCTTGAAGTAATAATTATAGTAGGCGTTGCTATGGTGCCTCTTTTCATTTTCTCTAAAATTGCGTCTTTATACAGGAATTACCTGTACAAAAATGAATCTTAATACCATGAACATATTTTGCGAAAATAGCAATGGTCACTAGAAATTGGCAAGTATTGCCATTCCATTGCGCATATTGCAAAGCTCATACTAATGTTCGATTAAATTCAACTATTCACAGGTTTTTTCTTGTCCCAGTAATATATAAACTAATCTCAGGAGAAAATGACGGTCCCAACTGTGAAATGGCAACTGAACTTGGTTGGTGCTATCAAATGGTTAGTAAAAACTTGAAATCGTATGTTTTCCTTGTATTTTTATTTTGTTGAGGTGAAAAGTCCACATCAACTGTTTTCAATGATTTCTATGTAACTCTAGATGAAGTATCATAATAATTATAATTTGTTGTAGCTAAATCATGAACTTTAATAAATTCGCAGTTCCAAGCTTTGCATTTGATGGCTGACGACTGGGTGGACGACGGTGACATGCGATATGGGAAAGCAAGTTGGAATCGTCTACAACAAAAGGAAGGGAGACATGGCCACTTCAATGTCTTGGAAATCTTAATTCTTCAGGGTGTCATCATGAAGCTTATAAGGAAGAAATGTGAACACCTAGACAAATCAACATACCTTGAAATACTTCATGCCTTCAATGATTCCAGCTTGAGTTGGAGCGAAGGAAACACTTTGGAAACCAAAATAAAAGTGGATACTTTGGACATGACGGACACCGAAAATTTGATGACAAGGTATAGGAACATAGTGGATTTGAAGACATCCCCCATCAACTTTTTCCTACCCACTTCACTAGCAATGACACTAGGAATTATTGCTAAGGAAGGAAGGCAGGAAGTTTTTGATAAGGTCAACGCTGTAACCAAGGAAATTGGTTATTACTGCCAGGTCTTCGATGATTACTATGATTGTTTTTCAGGTACAGGGAAACAAGTAGACACAAAAAATAGTGACATTAGGAGAGGCCAGTTTACTTGGCTTCTGGTAAAAGCATTGGTTAAATGCGATAGAACAAAAAAAGCGCAGCTCTTTTCGCATTACGGTAAACCAAATGACGCAAGTATTGAAATTGTCAAAAACATTTTTGAAACGTGCAACCTCCACCAAGAATTCATAGACTTTAAAATAAAACAATATGATGTATGTATTAGAAGTATCAATGAAAATTTGAAGAATGAGGAAGGAATAAAGATTGCATTAATGGAATACTTAAATTTTGTACGAAAAACTTTTACAGGGTAAACGTATGTCATAACGAATCCGACTCGGCTCAGTTTGTGTCCATTCCTTCTGTAAATTTAGAGTACTATATTGTGCTAGAGTTTTCTTGAATTTATGTAAAATATTATCCTTTTATGTAAACATTTAACTACATACATATGTCAACTAAATTTTTGTATAAAAAATAAATAGTATGGAATTTCAAAATTTTCCGTTTTTAAATAATACTTATATGTTATAAAAGTCTAACAAATATTATGTTTACCTTGAACACTCAACTTATTCATAAAAATTCTAATATTTTCTTTAGCATCCTCTGAAAGAACCTTAAGCCACCTAATTCCATATCATCTTCAAATGCTACCTTCCTTCATTCATTTCAAACCTAAATTTTTAACTTAATGCGTGCTTAAACGAGTTTCACTTAACATATCCTTCCAGAACACATAATGAGCATTTTTGCATTTTCCTGATTACTGCATGTGATAAAATTTATCGAAAAATTTCGTTACACTTTCATGTAAAAAATGATCATAAACGAACAAACCTGACGCCATGGTCAATTTAAATGCAAAACGCAACTTACCGCAGCAACAAGCTATGCATGTGTCATGTCAGTTTACTTTGATATTTTGATGCATCCCCATAAAATATTTATACTTATCTTTTGCACATCACCGAAAAGGGTTTCTGGACATATTGTTGTGAGTGGGAGTAACACAAAATGCTTGACCATACTCGCATGAACAGACAGCTTACAATTTTTTATGAAGAATATTTAAAAACAAATGAAGCCCCAGACTTCATTTCTTCTCTGTAAGGGAAAGAAGATGCACGCTAGAAAGACTATCGAGGTGAAAATTAGGCATATAGATGTAAAACAGAATATGGGTACTGCGTACAGCAGTTGCTTGCAAAACTCGTGCTAGTTAATCAATTCTTCAAGAAATTACGCCCACCATTATATCTCAATGAGTATGGTTTTTGCAAGTGGAAGATCAAATGAATATAAGCAATTATAAGAATATGGGAAGAGATGTTTCATGTCAATTTTGAACGCCGCCGCCGAAAAATTTCGATTTTTTATGCAATTGTACTTGCTCCATCTAACAAGACAAACAACGCATGTTACAATTTTAATACCAATTATGAAAAATATTTTTTCAAACTAAACATTTGTAGTTGGGTTTGATGAGTATGGCATTATCTCAATTTTTATCGGCAACCGGCCCTTTCCCGGCAGGGCCCTTTCCCGGAATAGGTCCATTTCCCTGAATTACCTTTTCCCGGAATGACA
>JAQIXX010003883.1:0-18001 GCA_034700605.1 Willowsia nigromaculata
AGAGACGATGTTCAAATGTTGGAGATATTTCCTCTCCCAAACAATGCCGTGTTCGAAAGCGTGACCAAATTGCACCTCGCCTTTGTGACTCTGACCTCTGTAAGCTTCCTCAAGTCGTTTCCAAACTTGAAGCTGCTAAACCTCGAAAACCTGAATCAGCCCTCGCCTCAATTTGCACAGGAACCGGTTGGCAAATGGATAATGAGCAGCTGTGTAGAACTAATATTTGGGGATTTTGTTGGGAATTTTAGCCCTGAAAACTTACGTCGTCTGCTGAGTAGACTTACCAATGTGGAGAAATTGACAGCAAACCTTACCATGAATGACGAGTTTGCAGTGATTTGTGAGGTCTTGCCAAACCTCGTGGAACTGCGTCTCCCAAATACCTGGGTTGATGACGCTGGCATTTCCGGTTTGACAGAAGACGATATGGAAACGATAAATGAGACTGAGGAGGAATTTGACTTGTGGCCAATTATGAGACCCAATATCTCCAGGTTGACGAGTAAGTAGAAGCACGTAATCATTTGTATATTTTCATTCCAGAAAGTTAAATATGAAGTTGAGTTGAGTATCCTTTAAAAAGAATTGCAGCGGTTTGAGTGGTGTGATTACCGAGTTCAGAACTGGGTTCCTGGCTACACTTCAGCCGTCATCGTTCAACAACTGCCCCAGCTTCAGCATATTCGCATTCCAGAGCAAGTGGAAGTCAGAGGTCGTGACTCTCCCCCTGCCGTGCTACAAGTTCATGTAATATGCAATTCCAATCCAATACTTACAAACTATTCGGGATCGATACTAAAAGCTTTTGTAAAACTATTTGTAATTTTTTGTGTTTTAGCCGCTTTGGCAGCGTCTCCTCACCCGGTTCCCTTGGCCATCCCCGGAAAGCCCAATTTTGGAGGACTGGCCGCACGATAATTAAGATTAAGATCACCGCAACGATTCCTGTTCGAACTAGGAAAACATGAGTTTTGTTTAGATTTATATAGCCAGTATTGTAACTAGTTGTATAGCGAAAAGTAGTTTGACTTTGGACCTTTTAAGGGCCACCCTATTTTCTGTAAATCCTGGTAAATTAATTGCTGGAAGTATTCAGCGGAACTGTCAAGGCTAGGCATATTTTAAGAAGTTACACAAATCCAAAAGAATTAAATTTTTAATTGGTAGATCTGGACGTGTCTCCAAACTCTGTTCATAATAATTTCTATTGTCTTGAAAATAATGAGGAGAAGTTTGTTTCGTTATGACATTTGAGTGATTGCGTATTACTTTATTGTAATTTTGTATTAAAAGTATGTAAATTACAAAAATAGCTTTGTTTTGTTATTCTAACCCTTATTAATTGTAATTAAAATGAAATATGTAAACCAGGTTAGTAATTTTTTTTGAGTTTAGTTAAATAAAATTAATGTCACCGTTCGTATATTCAATTTTTGAAGGCGCAAAATTGATCACGAACACTGCATTTTGTTGATATTTCTAGTACTGTGGCACAACCATATTTAGAGAAAACCTTGAAATGATTTGCGAGATGTGATGAACCCTTTCTCGCATGTGATGAAGTGCGAGAAAGGGTTATTGCATGATATCACATTTGGTGAACTCTCTTTTTAGTGTCTATATCTATCCTTCATGCATTTCCTTTACCCACAAGCATTGCCTTACCCTTACATGATTCATATTATCATTCATCATTAAGGAAAGTAGTTTTTGTGTATCATTAATTTTCTTCCTTTTAATTACCATCCGCATGACGATCTTTCCCATCTCCAACTTCCTTTCTATCGAACAACCCATTCGTTCCGCCCATTTTAAGCAATCCGTCAATTTCCATTTTGCACACACGATGGTGGAAGCTCTTTGAAGGTTTCTTGAACACGAACTCCAACTTTCTCTCCAGGAAACCGAACACGTCGCGTGCATCGATGTCCATCCAAGACAGTTTTTTTTTCATTCACTTCTCGATGACAGCCTCGGCCCTTTTTCTTCCGATATGGTTACCTCATTGTCGGGCTTATCAATATCTGCACTCTGGACTCCACACCCTTGGACGCAGTGGCTCGCCCCTCATCAAAGCAAGAGTTGAAGTTACCCAACTGTGTGAGTATCGGGATGGTTGAGTCGTTGAGTGGAAGTGAAGCTTGGGTTATCTCACTCACAAACAATTTAACTTCTCTGATGCCAAATCTCAGAATACCTAAGCTGAACCTTTTCAAGAAGACAAAATTATTCACGATTGCTTGTCGATCCCTTCCAAAACTTTAGGAACTTAGCCTCTTGGCCGAATTCTCAGATTACCCCGGACCAGATTGCCAGACATCGAATGGGCTATCACGGAATTGGAAAGGAAGGATGTCAAAAGAATGAACCGAAGAGGAAAATCGGGCACCTGGAAGCCGACAACTGAACCAAATGCAGGATCTCAAATGTAGAAGGTGAGCAGTAGATTTCTTAAGTTTGAAAGTGAAAGCTCTCCATAAGTTTCCGGAACATCGACTCCAAATCCTACACAAATGATAATCTTACTCCAATGCTCTCCCTTCTCTCCCCCCACTATTTCCTCATCCTACTGGAAAGAAATCTCCTCCCCCTAATCCCCAAACAGTTCGTAATCCATCAATTTCTCGAACAAGAGGGCAGGGGATTCACAGCAGAGTATCTCGCTGCCAAAAGCAATTAGCAATCAACAAGGCTGGCTGAAAGCAAATGAAACAAAGGAACCATAGAGTACACAAATTGTTTGCTCATTGCCCCAAATTGATAAGCATATAAAAAGCGCAAAAATCGAAAAACAAACCATTCATGCTAGCTAGCCGAAGCATGCAGGCTGGTACTGAACTTACTTGGTGCTGTATGTCTCCTCCGTCCGTCCCTCCCTCTGTCCGTCACGCGATAGAAATCGATGAAGGATTTAACGTAGAAAGCTGAAACTTAGTACTCAGGGGTAATTTGGCCTGGAGAAGAAAAATCTGAAATCAGTTTTCTCCACGGTCACCAGGGGGCGCACAATATTAAGTTTTAAGCTTACATTTGCAAGTAAACGACTGAAACTCAGTTTTAATCACGTTTAAGCCGTTAATTCTGCATTAATTAGTTATTATCGATTAAATTAATTAATTGGTGAAATTCGGCTAGCTGTTTTAACTGTTTTAACAATTGATGTATTTTTGCTGGATGTGGGACTGGGATTATGCTCCTGTGGTGGTCTTTCTGATCGACTGTCAAACCGAAGCTGCTGAAGTTGGAGTGGTGTTCGAAAACGCTTAGAAATTAAAATTTAGTTTCTATCGTGATTAGTCAGTTAAAGGAAATAATTAGTAAGAATTTGGCTTAAAGGTTCAGTAGAAGTGAAGCTCATCTCTCTTGTGTCGCCAATACAATCAGTTAATTTTCGAAGGAAATCGGTGAAGCATTTGGAGGAATTAGCATTCTAAAATGGAGCCAGTGCGTGATGGAGAGCGGGGGACTCCTCTTAGTCGTGATGCACGTTTTTACAATGTTTATATTAGCTTGAAATAATTAATGATGTAAATTAGTTGCACTTAATATAAATATTTTTTGAATTATGAAACACTCCAGGTTCTGCAGTTGGTGTTCAAGAAGTTGGGCCTGAAGGACCTGAAGTCCTGCCGCCAGGTCTGCAAAGAATGGTGTCGAGAAAGTACTGCCGTCATGCGGGAAGTCACGGCGATGGTGAAGATAAACAACCTGTTTGGAAAGGATGAAGGCGTTTCCGCTTTTCTGAAGCTGATGAGCGTCAAACGAGGGAAGGGCGTCGTCTCAATTGCTCCTTTCAAGGTTTCATTTAAATTGTTTTGGTTGGAAGAAGTTCCTCAGGTGTTATGGAGATTTTGTGGAAGCAGCATCGCGGAATTGTATCTACGGGCTGATGACGCCTCTGGAGACCTATTTCGCCACGTTGTATTCGAGTCTTGCCCCAACTTGGAACTCCTCATGATCGAAGTTCCGGGGGGAAGCGGAAATGTCCAAGAGCCGAAGGAATTGGTGCCCACTTTGTATCCGCCTAACCAAAAATTGAAGTCTCTCCACTTTACTGGGAAAATGATGGATGGAGTCTCCTGGATGGAGATCTTATGTCAGTTTCCAGGTCTTGAGGTGAGTTTCACACATTTTGATCACATTTTGACGATTTGTTTTAAGAGCATGATAAAACAAGAGGTCAACTAACGATATGACATTTTTATGAATAATTTTAGAAAATTGAAATAGAATGGTGCTGCGAATCTGTGGCCGGGTTTTTTGACTCGTTGGCGATCGCCCGAAGACATGATGACCAGTGCTGGAAGATCAACCATATCGCATTCACTTTGCAATTTACTAAGAATCCACTTGCGAAAGTTCCCGTACTTGCGGATAAGAACCTGCCTCTGAGGACCCTTAATGTCGAAAACATTGATTGCTCTGAAGATTTGGCTGCTGTGCGACAGATTGTGGCTGTTCATGGCCCCAAACTCGAGCATCTCTCCATGGCTGGTGGAAGACGCTTTTCATATTTTTATGAACCCCGTGGAGAAGACAGCTGTGAATTGATGGACATATTTCCTCCTTCGAATGATGTCGTGTTCGAAAACGTGACCAATCTCCGCCTTAGGCATGCGTGTCCAACGTCTCTCAGCTTCCTCCAGTATTTTCCAAACTTGAAGAAACTTCTGCTCGAAAACTCGGTGAGACCCACGCCTGAATTTGCAATGGAGCCGGTTGGTCAATGGATCGTTCCCAGCTGTACAGAACTATCCATTGATATTGAGCATTTCCGGTATATACGGTGTCTGCTGAGCAAATTTCCCAATCTGGAGGAATTGAATGCATCCCATTGCAACAACGATCAGTTTGCAGTGATCTGTGAGCCTTTGCTCAAATTGGTCCATTTGAATCTCGATTCCAGCTCAGTGGACGACTCCGGCATTTCCGGTTTGAATGAAGGTGATGTGACCTGGATAAACCAGAATGGTGAGAGAGGAGGCTGGTGGCCAAATATGCAGTTCGCGAGACCCAATATCTCCAGGTTGACGAGTAAGTGGAAGCACAAAAGCTATTCCAGATTTTCATTCCAGTAGTAACACTTATTTCCGCATTTATTTTATTAAAAAAGACTTGCAGCGTATACGGTGGAGTGGCAATAGATTCCAAAATACAGGGAGGGTTCCAGTTCTTGGTTACACTTCAGCCGTTTTCTTCCAACGACTTCCCAGGCTTCAGCAGCTTTCCATTCCAGTTATGGAAGGACTTCCGGCTCAGGCTCAGGTAATATGCAGTTCCAATTTATGTTTCCAATGTCTTCAGGATTGACTCTGAGAATATAAAATTATTTATTGATGTTTCTACATTTTAGCGAGTTTGGCAGCGTCTCCTGACCCGGTTCCCGTGGAACTACCCCGAACCAACTTATGGCGAATGGCCGTGACCTTGCTTGTGGCGAAGACCAGTACTGACTTCCAGAGATGGAGTTCATGAATTATGAAGGAGTTTCTTTGGTTATGTCATTTGATCGATTGCGTATTAGTTTTAGTTGTAATTTTCCTACGAATAATTATGTCCATATAGATACTCCAGGACATTGCGTATCTATGTGTATCTTTAAGTTTCTGATCAGTCGTTGTCTCCATTATTAATTGTTAATTTAATTTTGAGTCACCACAAAAATTACTGTTCAGACTATGAAAACATGAGTTTTGTCCGAATTGTAACTTGTTGTGTACGGGAAAGTAGTTTTGACTTTTAAGGGCCACCGTATTTTCTCTAAATCCTTGTAAATTAATTGCTTGCGGAACAGTCAAGGCTACGAAGGCTATGCATATTTTAAGATGTTACACAAATCCAAAAGAATTAAATTTTTAATTGGCAGATCTGGAAGTGTCTCCAAACTCTGTTCAAAATAATTTGGATTGTCTGGAAAATATTGAAGAGAAGTTTGCTTCGTTATGACATTTGATTGATTGCGTATTACTTAATTGTAATTATTCTATATTAACTAAGTAAGCTACAAAATATAACTGTAAATTGAATACGTGTGTGTTTTTTTCACGATTTTTAATTGTCAATAAAGTAAAATGTGTCAATATGTAACTCTGGTAATTAGGTATTTTAAGTTGAATGTATATTTAATTTCACAATTCGTATTTTTAAATTTTGAAGGTGCAAAAATCTCGAACATTACATAATCTTTTGTTAATATTGCTAGTAATGTGAAATTATCCATTTCCGCTTTGCACACACGCACGTGAAAGCTCTGTGAAGATTTCTCGAACACCGACTCCAACTCTCTAAACAGATAGCATAATCTTTGTGTCCAGGAAACCTTACGTCACGTATATCGATGTCCATCCAAGACATTTTTCATATCTTTCCATGACAGCCTCAAAGCTGCCTTCCGATATGGTTATCTCACGATATAGACCACGAGATCGACGATATCGAGAAAACAGGGACGGAAATTCCTGACGAGCTTCTTTAGCTCATCAGGGATTTTGTTTCTCGTATCTGGGATTTCTTCTGATGCCTCGGGAATAGATAGATCCCGGATCCGGAGGGATCTGAAAGAAATTCCATGCCGCGCATGAAGTGGATCTCCGACTTCCTCTTGCTTCGGACCACTCATTTGGGTCAAAATTTAGGTTCTGGACTTCAATTGGTCCAGAGACTTGGGCGCACTTCGGATGACATTGGTGGAAGGACTTGTTACCCCATCCAGAAACTCCCATTGGAATGAAACATGCTGAACTGTTTCAAGAAGACAAAATTATTCACCATTGCTTGTCAATTCTTTCCAAAACTTGTGGAACTCAGCCTCTTGGCCAAAATCTCAGGTCACTCCGGGCCAGATTGCAAAATATCGAATCTGCCATCACTGGATATTGGAAAGGGGGAACGTGAAAAGAATGAACCGAGAAGGAAAATCAGGCACCTGGAAGCCGACAACTCAACCAATTGCTGGACTTCAAAATCTGAAAGGTGAACAGTTGATTTGTGAATACTAGACTCTAGAGTCTAGACACTTTACTCTGAAAGTGAAAGCTTTCAAAAATATTCTCGAACATCGACTCCAACTTCTACACAAGTCATAATCTTACTCCATTGCTTTCCCTTCTTTCATCCCACTGAAAAGAAACCTCCTCCTCCATCTCCCCCTCCATTTCAGAGTGACTGTTTTCTCATTTGGATGGTGCATTTCCTCCCTATTTTTCAGCTCCCCCGTTTTCGAACCGGCTGGAACCTTTCCATTTCCAGCAACGACCAGTTGGGCTTCGCCTCATCATCCCTATAACGTTCGAAATCCATCTATTTCTCGAACCAAAGGGGGGACTGGATTCACAGCCAGCCATAAAAGCAATCCAAGAGAATAGCGTTCTTGTTGCGAATGAAACAAAGGAATCATAGAGTACAGCAATTGGTTGCTCATTGCCCCAAATTGTTAATAGCGCAAAAACGAATAACTTTTTGCTGGATAGCTAACTGGGATTCTGCTGCTCTATCCTGTCATTTTGATCGACTGTCACTGTCAAAGCAAAGCCGCTGAAAAAGTGTTCGGAAGCGCTTAGTCAGCTTTGGGAAATTATTTGTAATTAGTGAGCATTTAGGAAAAGGTTAATCTCTTTTCAGTAGTTGGTAGCGAAGCCAGCTGTTCTGAGCTCAGCTCTCTGGTGTCGCCAATACAATCAGTTAATTTTCGAAGGAAATCGGTGGAGAATTTGGTGGAGTTATTGTTCCGAAATGGAGCCAGTGCGTGATGCAGGGGCGTATTTAGGGGGGGGCAAAAGGGGCATTTGCCCCCCCCTGGACGGAGGGGGGAGAAAAAAATGGAACCATTCCCAAATAGACAAAATATTTTTTCCAAAATAGCCCAAATTTTCTTTAAATATCCTTCAATTTTCATCACAATTTGTCAAATTTTCTTTAAGTATCCTTCAATTTTTATCACAAGTTGTCAATATTTCTTCAAAAACTCTCAAGCTTGTCTCAAAAGTCCTCAAATTTCTTTCAAAAGCCCTAAAAATTTGTTTCAAATTTCTTACTGCTTATCAAACAGTCCAAAAAATTTCCATGTAAATTCCCGTTAAAATAATTCAAAAGTTCTTTATTTCCTTTCAAACCCTCAAATTTCTTTAAAAGTTTTCTTAAAAATCTCGAATTCACCTAAAAAAATATTGCAAACTTCATTAAAAATCTTCCAAAATTTCTTATAAACAGTCCAAATTTCTTTCAAAATATCTCAAATTTCCTTGAATTTCTCTCAAATTTCCTTGAAATTCTTTCAAATTTCCGTGAATTTCTCTCAAATTTCCTTGAAATTCTCTCAAATTTCCTTGAATTTCTCTCAAATTTCCTTGAATTTCTCTCAAATTTCCTTGAAATTTTCTATAATGTCCTTTAAAATCTCTCAAATTTCCTTTAAAATCTCCCAGATTTCCCTAAATATTTATTTAATTGTCTTCAAAATATCTCAAATTTTTTTTCAATGCTTTGCACAGCAAAATATGCTTTTTGTAGCGTCAAAATAGGCAAAACTGACCAAAACTCGATTTGAAATCATGAAAATGCTTCAAAATAAGATAAATTTTCTGAACATGTAGAAAATGCTGTTCTCTTATATATTAGTAAAAAAATTGCCCCCTCCTGGATCAAGTTCTGGATACGCCAGTGGCGTGATGGAGAGCAGGGGCCACCTCCTCCTCGTGATGTAAGTTTTTTAAATATTTATTCAGTGTCAATGTTTAAATATGTAAGGTTACAATTTAATGATGTAAATTATGTGCAAATGAGAACATCTGTATTTTTGTTCTGTACTTTTTCCAGGCTCTCCCGCTAATTTTCAAGAGGTTGGGCCTCAAGGACCTGAAGTCCTGCCGCCAGGTCTGTAAAGAATGGTGTCGAGAAAGTACTGCCGTCATGCGGGAGATCACGTCGATGGTGAAGATAAACAACCTGTTTGGAAAGGATGAAGGCGTTTCCGCTTTTCTGAAGCTGATGAGCGTGGAGCGAGGGGAGGGCGCCGTGTCAGTTGCTCCTTTCGAGGTTTCATTTCAATTGTATTGGCTGGAAGAAGTTCCTCCAGCTTTATGGAAATTTTGTGGAAGCAGCTTTGCAGAATTGTATCTACGGGCTAAGAAGGGTGCCACTGCAGGACACCTCTTTCGCCACGTGGTATTCCAAACTTGCACCAACTTGGAAGTCCTCGTGATCGAAGTACCGGGGGGAAGCGGAAATGTCGAAGAACCGAAGGGATTGGTGCCCACTTTGTTTCCGCCTAATCAAAAACTGAAGTCGCTCCACTTTACTGGGAGAATGTTGGCTGGAGTCTCCTGGATGGAAATTTTGTGCCAGTTTCCAGGTCTTGAGGTGAGTTCCACTTTTCTAAAGATTTGTCTTAGGATCATGATAACACATGAGGTCAACTGACGATGAGTTCATTTTTATAAATTTTTTTTTAGAAAATTGAAGTAGAATGGTACGAAGATTCCCTGGCAGGTTTTTTTGACTCGTTGGCGATCGCCCGAAGACATGATGGCCAGTGCTGGAAGATCAACCATATCGCATTCAGTTTGGGATTTACTAGCAATCCACTTGTGATAGTTCCGGTACTTGCGGATAGGAACCTGCCTCTGAAGACCCTTCATGTCGAAGACATACAACGCGGTGAAGATTTGGTTGCGGTGCGTCGGATTTTGGCTGTTCATGGCCCCACACTCGAGCATCTCTCCATAGCTGGTGGAAGACACAAATTTTCAGATTTTTATGGACCCCGTGGAGAAGACAGCTGTGAATTGATGGAAATATTTCCTCCACCGAATGATGTCGTGTTCGGAAACGTGACCAATCTCCGCCTTAGCCTTGCTTGTCCAAAGTCTCCAAGCTTCCTCCAGTATTTTCCAAACTTGAAGAAGTTACTGCTCGAAAACTCGGTGAGACCCACTCCTCAATTTTCGCAGGAGCTGGTTGGTCAATGGATCGTTGGAAGCTGTACAGAACTTTCCATTGATATGAAGCATTGGAGCTCAGAAGATATACGGCGTCTAATGAGCAGACTTCCCAATTTGGAGGAACTGAAGGCATCCAGGTGTAACAATGATCAGTTTGCAGTTATCTGTGAGCTTTCGCCAAAGCTGATCCATCTGCAACTGGAACTAAGCTTTGTTGATGACGCCGGCATTTCCGGTTTGAATGAAGGTGATGTGGCATGGATAAACCGGAATGGTGGTGAGAGAGGAGGTTGGTGGGGATATATGCGGTTCGCGAGGCCCAATATCTCCAGGTTGATGAGTAAGTGGAAGCACAAAAGTTATTCCAGATTTTCATTCCAGTAGTTTAACATATTAATATGCATTTCTGCATTTATTTTATTGAAAAGACTTGCAGCGATTACGGTGGAGTGGCAATATAATTGAAGGGGCAGGGAAGGTCCCAGTTCTAGATTCGATTTCAGCCAGTTGCTTCCAACAACTGCCCCAGCTTCAACAACTTCGCCTTCCACAGGTGGACAGACTACCGGCTCAGGTAACATACAGTTCCAATTTATATTTCCAATCTCTTCAGGGTTAACTCTGAGAATGAGAATATCAAATTATGGATTTTTTCTGTTTCAGCGAGTTTGGCAGCGTCTCCTGGTCCAGTTCCCGTGGAACTACCCCGAACCAACTTATGGCGAATGGCCGTGACATTGTGGCGGGGATTGTACCGATTTCCAGAGATGGAGTTCATGAAGATTTTTGTTTGGTTATGTATTTGATCGATTGCGTATTAGTTTTAGTAGTAATTCTCCTACGAATAATTATGTCCATAGATTCTCCCGGAGACAAGGTATCTATGTATCTATAAGCTTCTGATCTGTCAGTGTCACCATTATTAATTGTTAATTTAATTTTAAGTCATCACAAAGATTACTGTCTAGACTAGGAAAACATGAATTTAGTCAGAATTGTCACTTGTTGGTAGGGTAAAGTAGTCTTGACTTGAAACCTTTTAAGGGCCACCGTATTTTCTCTAAATCCTTGTAAATCAATTGCTGGAAAGATTTTGTATTAAAGGCTAAAGAAAATTTAGGTTACAAGGGCTAAGCATATTTTAAGAAGTTACACAAATCCAGAAGAAATTGATTTTTGATTAGCAGATCTAGAAGTGTCTCCGAACTCTGTTAAAAATAATTTTGATTGTCTTGAAAATATTAAGGCGAAGTTGGTTTCGTTATGACATTTGAAAGATTGCGTATTAGTTAATTGAATTTTTCCTATACTAACTATGTAAATTACGAAAGTATAACTGTAAGTTGAAGACGTGTGTCTGTCAAACTTTTGCTGGTATTTTCACTATTTTTAAATGTTAATAAAATAAAATATGTGTCAATAACTCTTGTTACTTGGTATTTTTGAGTTTAGTTTTATTTAATGTCATGATTCCTATTATAAGTTTTGAAGGTTCAAAAATCTTTAACATTGCATCATCTTTTGTTAATATTTTTAGTAATGTGGCATTATCAATGTTCGTTTTGCACACACGAACGTGGAAGCTCTGTGAAGGTTTCTCGAACACCGACTCCAACTCGTCGTTAAAAAATAGCATCAGAATATGCATAAGGGATAATCTTTCTCTTCAGGAAAACTTACGTCACGTACATATATCGATGCCCAACCAAGACATATTTTCATATACCTCCATGACAGCCTCAAAGCCCTTTTCCTTCCGATATGGTTATCTCATTCTCGGAAGAAATTCCATTGCTTGTCAATACTTTCCAAAACTTTAGGAACTCATGCTCTTGACCGAATTCTCAGATTACCCCGGGCCAGATTGTCAGATATCGAATCTGCTCTCGCTGGATAGGATTGCAAAGGAAGGATGTGAAAAGAATGAACCAAGAAGGAAAATCGGGCACCTGGAAGCCGACAACTCAACCAAATGCAGGACCTCCAAACCTAAAAGTGAGTATTAGAATTGTGAAGTTCGAAAGCCTAGACAACTCAGGTCTGAAAGGGAAAGCTCTCCATAAGTTTCTGGAACATCGACTCCAAATCCTACACAAATGATAATCTTACTCCATTGCTCTCCCTTTTCTCACCCCACCATCTCCTCATCCCACTGAAAAGAAAACTCCTCCTCCTCCCCCTCCCTCTCAGAGTAACTTGTTTTTTCAGATAAGACAATACATTTCCTCCCTATATTTCAGCTCCCCCGTTTTCGAACCGCTTGGAACTTCATCCACCTTCAGCAACGATCACTTAGGCTTCCCCTCATCTCCGAAAAGCCTCGTCGGAATCCGTCCATTTCTCGAACAAGAGGGGATTCCCAGGATACTCTCTGCGGATCTTGCCGCAGCAAAAGGCAATCAACGAGAATGGCTTATGAATTGTTCTCAATTTCTCAGGGAGAAGATTGTACTCTGTAAGCAAAAATGTAATAAATGAATACAGAAGGATGTTTGTTTTTGGAGGAAATGTGAAAATTGGTGTGTAGAAATTAAATAAAAAATTATATCTCATGTGTGGAGTAAAGTGTTAATTAGTTAAATGACTATCAATTTACCTTAATTAAGCTATATGTAGATGACAGAGCAGTCCACAACAAAATAGATAAGCTGATTGACATGAAAAAACTTCCTGTCTTCAATTGTCTTGAAATTCTTCTGCTAAACTTCCGTTTCTAAAGGTTACCGTTAACAGTTAGTGCTCACATCAAAACCTCTCGTGGATCACATGACCAGTAACCCATTGCGAACAGAACAGAAATCGAAAATTCGCAAGCGTTAAGGCAGGAGAGCCAAAACGCTGATAATTTTTGAAAGGGCTATAACGGCCAAACCGTTACAAAGTTTGAAAAAGGTTTGTATGAAAAATGATCAGGGATGAAAATGCTTTCGAATGAGCACCCACATGCCCTATGTTGATTGTGCAAAAATTGACGGTTATAACGGTTTGTAACGGTTTCCGTTGACCGTTAGTGCTCATCTTCAAACTCATCCAAGCTAAGGTGCTCAATAACACGTTGCAAGAATCAGAATTTGAAAATTCGCCTCCGTTCGGAAGTTATCGTGCAAACGGACGGACGGACGGACAGACACCGCGAACATTCTGAATACCTTGCTTTTGCAATCGCAAGGTAATAACGTATGTATGTATGTGTGTATGTCCTTCGGTCTCTTCAACAAGTGCCAAATGCCAAATATAATATCCTTATACACAAAATTTTGTGTTTGCTTATAGTGAGTTAGGGAGGCTTTATGAAATTCCTTTTGATAATGATAAAAGCTTGTTTGAATTCTGGAATGTTTTCTATGTGTTCAATTAAATGCAATGTCACATGTTGCCCCAACACAAAGTTAGGCACATTGTATTTTGAATAAATTTTTTTACTGAAGTATTGCCAAACTAATTTCTACGTTATAAGGAAAACATTTCTGCGAACCTCTTAGCGGTTTTCTCCATTGATTATTTGAATTTGTTTTACTTCTACAAAGGTAGAACAAGTGCCATGATGAATCAATAAATTGAAATTGCAATTTTAAATGTTGAATATGTCATTTCTTATGGCTTTAGAAGTTCCTGTAAAAGGTAGCATGCCAATGGTGCCTTTTTCACACAACTGTCCCATTCATTGGTTCGTTTCAGGATCGACATCTCGTATTTTATACGCAGCATCTGTAATAATTCATAAAAATGGAACTTTAGCTGTAGTGTTAATTTTTTATGTCAATACTCCCATTAACATATTATATTTGAAGGTGTCACTAAACTTATAAATGGATTACTGAAACGATCGAATACATGGGTAGCGATTGATATCCTCGATTTGGATTCCCATTTGCTCAAGCTGCGTTTCATCCTCGGTGAGGGTAGTTAAGAAGCTGATGATGTCTTCGTCAAGGTTTACTACGTCTCTCGTTTGGATTTGCTTGTCGTTCGTCCCATGCGTTCATCGAATTCTCCACACTGGTACTGCTACTCCTTCTGGTACTGTCACTGCTACTCCTACTGTTACTGCTGCTGTTGTACAGTTTCATTAGTTGCTGTGAGACGGGTTCATTCTCCCCTGGCATCTTGGATGGTCTCCTTTTCTGAATCCCTGTTGCAGTTGGCGAAGTCGCTACTGAAATGCTCGCTGTCTCTTTGAAACCCAGACGCTGGACCAGCCTTACACGATACATATTCTTCCTTTGTTTAAATTTTCGTATGAAATCTGATATCTAAATTTGATTAACACAAAAATATGCATGTACCCTTAAATTTATTATTACCAATCCATCACAGAATCGCATCCACAACAGAAAAAATAATAGTGCATTCAAGACTTAAACAATGGTTGCACGATACCTTCTCATCGAGATTCGCATACCAGGACGTGGCATTCCCTTCAACCCAAGTTGTCTGCCTGTATCGTACAGTACATACGAAAAACCGCAGATCCGGTGTAATCTGCACAGGAATTGGAACGAAAAAGAAAAACCCAGAAAACCTCTTGTATACAAAAATGTAGACATTTTTTAAATTTTTATCGTTTTTCGTTTTCAATTTCGAATAATCTTACCTGCAGTCGCATTTGCTCGCTGAGAAGCTGATACCATGTTTGTGTCAGCCTCGTCTTCACAGTACGGCTTTGTCGATTTCGGAAAAGTTATGTTGAGATTAACAAATTTGCGTGGCATTTTCAATATACCCAAGGTAATAACACAACCAACGAAAACCAACTTGTCCAGAATCTAGCAGATGAATGAAAAATGAAACTATTGTGAGATGCACTCTTCTTCCATATCCTTATATATACATATATTTTGGGATGCATGTGCATTACGGTACTTTGTTTCTCGGTTGAGTTTATATTTCAGTATTATGTACTTTGGTACTGCGTTTGCCCGTAGTCAGTCGTTGTCGTAAAATTTTTATGAGACCTTTCTACAAACATGTTCTCAAAAAATCTGACATTGTTCTATTCAGGCATTCAGGTCGTCTTGGTGCCATTACCATTAGTCCTAGTTCTAATCTTACCTCATTTCCCGTAATAAATAACTGCTTTTGCGTTTCTATTTTTGTGGTAGTTTCTCTCTTTGAGTTTGTACAGGCACCGGCAAGTCGCAAAGCATGTTATTTACAACATGGTCAATAGCCATGAAGGACCCTCAAATCATTACGAAATAAAACAAATAACAAATTTAATGCAATTGCCACAAGACAAAATGTTTACCTATGACAAAAGTTTATTTTTCAACAAACAATATTCGGTACATATAGATTTTTACATATTATTTCCCATGTTAAAAATGTCTCAAACACTTTTCCCATAAACGGCAAAGTATGTATCGGCGCATTCAGTGGCACAATAGCATAGAACATAGAAATACATAAACCAAAAAAATGATAAACCTGACAACAGGATATAGAGACCTTGCGACGAATTTGAGCAAGATTTTTGCAGAAATTGCATTAATTATGGCAAAAATAACAAAACGGGGCGAAACGAGACTATAAGTAGGTTGATTCAGAGATGTAACCACTGATGGAGTGGAGGGGTAAACATTTTTATTATGCTGAGTGGTGAGTGGAGTGGAGGGGTTCATGAATCCCAAGTCAAAGAGTCGAGCGGAGTGGCGGGGTGTGAATTTGACGACGAAAGCAAATGTTAGTTGGATTTTTCAAAAAGATTCTGTTAAAATCTCGTCTAATTTAAGTTTTTAGTTGAAACATGAACCCAAATGAACATTTTTTGCATTTTAATCAAAGAAAAAAGCATATTTTAAGAAGTAAAATCGCAAAAAATTCGCATTTTACAAGACTAGTAGAGTGGAGTGAGAGTGGAAGGGTTGCAATTTTATTGGGCTGAGTGGTGAGCGGAGGGGTAAATTTTTTATTAAGCTGAGTGGCGAGTCGAGTGGAGGGGTAAACTTGTTTGTTGGCTCGAGGGGTGAGTGAAGTGGAAATTAAATGTGCAAGTCTGGTCCACGGTATAAAAGAACCATAAGTAAACTTCTTAAGACGATTGAAAATGAGTGTTTCGCAACAAGATGCATTTTATAACCAATGCATTAAATTCTCCGTATTAGGAGTTAACTATAAGCACGATTTTACCGTCTGTCAAAGTTTGTGGTTCTGAAACTGCATTTAAAATGCATTATTGACTGAAACTATACTAGCTTTTTAGAATAGCATATTACGCAACCATAAGTCCAATCAGTCGGTTTAAAATATTCATTCTGGAACGTTACGAATAACTTTTTTAGTCAAGGTTGAGAAAATCCGGGAAAACATTGATTTGCCATGGTAAACGCCGGCAAGTGGGAAAGTCAACAACTTGCAAATGAGGATAATGTCATCGGTCTATCCCATTTTCTATGATTTTGGACCTTCTTCCATCCCCTCGGGTTGGCAAATACCGATATTTTTCAAAGTCACTTTTGCGTAACTTCTCATTCCAACTTTTAGTCGATTACATATAAGTTGACGGTTTCACAATTGCCGCAATGTTCTACCGTTTTGTAAGGATCAAATGCTTCCTGGCGAGTATGTTGATTTAGAAAAATTAAGACTATTGCACTATTTAGATTAATAGGTGTCATTTTTAATTGAATAAAACGACAGGAATGCCATTTCTACGAATTGTAAAAACTGTTGTAAAAAATAAACAAATTGCACCATTTATTCAAACCAATATTATTACTTGAAATCTTTAGCATGTTGTATTTGCGATGTTTTAATGCAGGAACTTTTTAAAAGTTGAGGTGATAAAATCTTTCAAATTTGATTCAACTATGGAGCTAATTAAAATCTTTGTTGAACTCCATTTACATGTTGAAAAAATAACTCGACCAATATTCCTACTACTCTTAGCAATTTATAATTCCTTGCGTTTAATAGTCTATTAAGGCTATTAATAAAGTATTTATATACATTGCTAATTGCTATATAGAATGCGAAAAGCAATAAGAACTATAATAAAACAGAAAGGAGAACGCTACGAAATTTTTACCTTGATAGAATATGCGTTAATTTTTAAAAAAAGCTCTTCATTTTGGTTTCATGTTAAGCAGCAAGTTTGTCTTGGAAACTTGCTCCTTTGAATTCTTCGGTAAATATCCTAGTCAGCTTCAACTCTCCCTCTAAATACAAACAGTTATTAAGACATAAATTGTGAATGTAATAAAAACTAACTAACTACCAGCCATGGAGTAGGACCATTCGTTATAATTTTAGCCATCCGGGATCACATTTTAACAAAACGGGAAATCACCTAAGAGAGATTTATCTCCGAAGCGTAGAATTGAACTGGTGTGCAACCAAATTTATTCCATATCCCGCTTCCACAGAAAATGATTTCGAATAACGATATACAATATTTATTGCAATGAGGTTTTACACACAAAAGGAAAAGAAATTACGAGTTCTTGCTATCTATCAAATTACCATTGTCGGTGCATCGAAAATAATTTTGACTTGTAAAGTTTATGTCTTTATTTTCGTTTTTTTATGTGAGCTACTTAGTTGAGTTTTCTTACCACAAACTGGCAAGCTGGGACATGGCTTAAAACTAAAACTAGCTTGCGGTGGTGCTTCGCCAAAATAATGTCAACGATTCTTCTAAAATATCAAAAGAATCTCAGCTTAAATATTATGCATAGATGGGATTCAAAATGAAATATATGCAGAACCAAAAGGTAATGATCAGTTTATTTTGTATCAAATGCGATTTACAGTGAGAGATTTTATTTTTATTATAAACGTATTTGGATATTCAGTAACCTTACAATTTAAGGACTCTTCCTTATGAGTCGATTTATAGATTGGCTCATCGAACTAAGCTCAAAACCCATGATTTTGGATTAGCTTCTCAACTTGGACAAAGCCATTTCATTTGAATTTATGGGGGATCATTTCGAAAACTTTTTTGGTACTTACTTAATATTGGATAGCTCTTAAGAGATTGACTGTTGGGGTTACTGCGAGTTATCAGCAGTGAAGACCTTCGCATCAAATAAAAACTTCGCTCAGAAGATTAACTGTAG
>JAQIXX010003884.1:0-17998 GCA_034700605.1 Willowsia nigromaculata
ATACAATAAAACTATACGATAGCCTCACTATCGTTACCAATTCAACAGTGGTCCTTTGTTCCTTAACAAGTAATCAATCACTTTTTCGTTGCACCTCTATCTATACAACATTTATGTGAGCACTGATATGTAACTTTTACCTTAAAATCTGCTATCATGAAGGTAACATAATTTACTATGTACAACATGGAATTCGGTTATGTTTATAACATTGTTTGACGAATCATAATTGCAGCATTCGCATGGTAAAAATTACATCTTCACTATGCGAATAGTTCCGTTAAAACTTAATTTGCAAGGGTAGCTTAATTTAATTTTGGCGAAACAAGACAAATATTTTTTATTGTTTTCACGAAGCAGTTTCGTCTAGACTGCCAAACTCTAACAGTATATTAAAATTCATAAACTACATAATCATTGAATATCATTTAGTAAAATCGTTACTCTCAATCACAAGTTTGCCTCTTTATTTTTTGGAAAAATTTACATGGTAAATTTAGTATCATTCAGTAAATTCTGTAAAGCATGCTCTTAAGATTTTAAAATCATATTTACCTTTCATAAAATAAACGATTAAAGTTTGATTTTACACAAATTTCTGATTTGCAGTTAGTTGCAGAAAGTTTAACAAAGGGCATGGAAGAATAGGAAATTGCAGTTTTAATAATTTACCGGATACGGTAGTGGAAAATATTGCGCGACGTGTTTTTTTAGGTTATGCTTAATTTTTGGACTCAAAATCAGTCCTTCGCATTAGTGCAAAGCTGTAGAAAGAACCATAAATTTCATTTGGTTAGTCTAGGAAAGGGAAAGATGTTACAATACATTGTAAGGAAAAGAATTGAAAGTAAAACATTAATGCTATAAAAAAACCACACGGACGAAAAGAATGTAAGGCGTAAAAATGGTTTGTTGCATAAGGTGATCATTCTGCTAATGTAAATCCATCAATTTATCTTTACAGATCAAAAGAAAACTAAACTGGTGACTGATCAGAATTTCAAATATTTTTACCATCGACAGGAAACAGTCTGATATTGATAAAAATCCTTTAGACCTAAAATATTTCTCAGAAGAAATGATATACCAAAGTTTTTATAAAATTTCTAGTTGGTACTTAAATTAGTTGCCTTGTCAGAAATATTTTTGTCTAACACGAAAATTTACAATCCAAACTTGCGCAACCATCCTTGCTCCTTTGCGAAAAGTAGATCGTTGTAGACAAACTCCATGGAGGGGGTTCGACCATATGAAGTTTCATAAAATCCTGGAATTATCTTGGAAACCTTTCTGCTTTTGAAGAAATCTTCTTTTTTTGATCCATCACTTAACCATTTCCGGATGACCGGAGCTTTGCTATAAAGTGACATCATGTACTCTTCGTTCATGTAAAACTCCCTAAAGACGCTTAGAGGTCCTGAATTCTCCTTCAAATCCAAAACTTTTTTGGCAAAATCCTCAAAATTTACAGATTTAATTTCATACCCAAGTCGTTTTGCCACTGATATGAATTTTTGATCAACGTCTGCCTTCAAATTTATGATGTTATAAATGTCATTGGCCGCATATGGGTTGAAAAATATTTCAACTGATACGTGAGCACATACATCGACGGGGAATACAGGAATGGGGTATGGGTTATTAGCGGTTATCCCGGTCTTTAGAGAGAAGACGTAGCGCAGCATAAAATGGTTTTGCTCTAGAACAAATCTGCCAGTTTTCGAATCGCCAGAAATTAACGGGAACCTGAAAACTTTTCCGGGAATGTTTCGTTTGGTGATGGCTTCCTTCATTATTACGTCACCAACGAATTTGCTCACTGGATATCCTAATGTAGTGATTTCATCAAAGTCATTTGGTTCGGGCCAATTCTCGGACCAGTTTCCATTCTCGTCAACACTCAATCCTCCAAGTAAACTTGAGGCATTGAATACATGTTTAAGCTTTCGTCCAGTAACACAAAACTCTAAAACATTTTTTAGCCCACCAACATTAACAGCTCGCAGTGTATTTGTTTGTTTTGAGTTTAGTTTCCGATACGACTCTACATGTTGAACAAGTGCAGCACAATTGAAGACTGCGTCCACATTGTCGACCAGTTCCTCCCAAATATCTTTGTCCATTATTCCAAGTCGTGGCAGAGCAACATTGCCAGACAGACATCTTACTTTACTTTTACGGACTTCTGGGAGCAACTGTCTATTCTGAATAATGTCCCACAGTCGTCCGTCTTCCGAAATATTTGCTTTCGGGCGAATCAAGCAGATTATTTGTTTCACCTGTGACCTGTTGCTCAACTCTTTCAACATATATGGTCCCAACGTTCCCGTTACTCCGGTCAGAAGAACTGTTGATATCTCTTCAGTTGTTACTCGTTGCTGGAGTGCACTTGGCACTATGTTATTAGGAAGTATACAGTCTTCAGCAATAAGTTGTGCGACTTGCTCTAGAGAAGGAGCTTTTGTTAACAGGTCCTGATCAATTCCCTCGATCATTTTCATTACGCCATCCAATAGAAGCTGGACTGTGTTGCAGTCATTTAAAGCTTTTGCATCAACAGTAACTCTACCTTTGAGAAGAGACTCAACTGCATTTTTCAATTCCAGAAACATAAGCGAGTCCACACCAATATCTGCAAAATTGTCGTTTTCTTGAATACTATCTGTGTCTGCCTTTCTCAGAATATTTCTTAAAATTATTTTGAGTTTCTTGCTCAGAAACTGTTCCTTTTCGCTAACGCTTTGCTTTTGATCGTATTCACGCCAAAATTGGTCCTTACTTAAGTGGATTTGCTTGTTGCCGTCTAGAAGAGGCAAAGAAGCTGCTACAGCAGCTCTCCAAGTTCGCTCATCGATATAAGCACTCAGATGAGGATAAAATTTAGTTAAAAGTATAAAAGACTCAACGTTGAAAATACACGTTTGAATCCTATGGGCTTTCAATGCGTACTCTAAACCTTTGATTCCTTGCAAATTTGTAAGTGGTTTTAGTCCTGGTACCTCGACTTCGGTTGCTACGCCAACTTCGCCCCACGGACCCCAATTGATAGAAGTAGCAGGTAACCCGACAGAACTTCGGTAGTAGGCAGTCATGTCCTCAAACTGATTTCCAGCAGCATGATTGCTCTGACCAGGGGCTCCAAACGCCGAGGCGATGGAAGAAAATAAAACAAAGTGTTCCAACTTGGCGTTGTCCTTAGTGAATTCGTGTAAATTTAAAGTACCCTCAACTTTTGCTCTGAACGTACTTGAAAGTGTTTCCCAATTTTGGTTTTCAATGAAGCCATCTTGTAAAGTTCCTGCTGCATGCATCACGCCTCTTAACGTTGGGAAGCCCAAGGTTTCCGGAATTGTCTTTTCAAAAAGCTCCAGGCAGTCGTCGTACTTGGAAACATCAAATTGAACTGATGTTACCACGGAGCCATTGGCAGCATTTATCTGAGCAATTTGATCTTTGGTACTTGTAGTAGGAGAACTTCTCCCTGCAAGCAGGACATATTTGGCCCCCATTTTCACCATCCATCTGCAAACTTCAAAGCCGATTCCACCGAGTCCTCCCGTTATCAAGTATGTAGCATTTGAGTGAAACAGGTGCGTACACACTTCAGATTTTCCGTTTGTTTTAATTTCCGGCATTTTGCATACAATTTTGCCAATGTGCATAGCCTTTTGCAAATAATTAAGAGCCTCCCGTATGTGAAGGGCGCTAAAGCTAACGTACGGAATGGAACTGATCACTTTCTCTTCCATGAGAAGCTTCTTAAGCTCTTCAAATATACGGCGCCACTCAACTTCCTTAAAGGCGGAAGCATCTACAATCGTATATTGAACATCGGGACGCATAGCCTTGACTTGTTCAGGAGTCCATATGGAAAGCTTGCTCATTTCTACAAAGTGAGCACCTTTCCTACATGCTTTAAGAGTTGCCTCCTTAAATCCTTCACTGGTAAGAGAATTCATCACAACGTCGACTCCACGGCCATTAGTAACATTCAAAATGCGGTCGCTGTAGTCGGTATTACGTGAATGAAAAATGTGCTGGATTCCAAGGGACTTTAGATAGTTTCGTTTTCGCTTACTTCCTGCTGTTGCGATAACGGTAGCCCCGATATATCTGCAAACTTGGATTGCACTTAGGCCCACCCCACCTGACGCAGTGTGGATAAGAACGACCTCGTCAGGTTTCACTTTGGCCACATCAATCAGACAATGATAACTTGTTGCAAAGACAACTGGGAGAGTAGCCGCTTCACTAAACGTCATATCGTCTGGGATTCGGACAACGTCCTTTTCATGTAACCTAATGTGACTTGGAAGAGCGCCGCCATTCACGTTTACTCCAAATACAGGATCCCCTACACGCCACTTCGTGACATTCGCATGTATCCGCTTAACTGTGCCACTGAAGTCAAAACCCACATGGTTCACATCTTTGAAGGCTTCTATTGGTTTTAGGATGCTGAAGAGGTCCATAAAGTTGAGGGCTGCTGCCTTCACTTGAACTTCAATTTCACCCGGCAACAAAGTCAATGATCCTAGTTGACCAAATTGCAAGTCAGAAATGGACTTGGACTCGGGCAACACAAGGTGATATCTGCTTGAGCCAAGAGGGAGCTTCAAGTCTGAAAATGAGTTCTCCATTTCAACTAGTTTGGATACAAATCGTGCGTTCCGTTGATAAGCCACTTGTGTCTCCGTTTCACTTCTCCATAACTCCTGGAACGTTTCCACCATTTCAGATTCAGTTTCCTCTCTTTCCCCACCGCTGCCAATATCCACACAGCGACAAATTAAATCAGTCCGCTCGTTTTGGAGTGATTTTAGAAATCCGACAAGGGTACTATATTTAAACCCTGTCAAATTGTTCTCTTCCACTGGAAACATATCTCTAGTGAGCAGAATCACTTTGGCTCGAACGTTACTATTCAATCTTAAGATTGACTTGGAAAGGTAGAAAAATGGCTGGAGAATATGCTTCTGATCTCCACAATCTGAGCAAGCCCGTTCCAAAGACCAGCAGTACATGATACCTTCCAGCAAGGCGTCTCTTAAACTCTCAATATAACTCATAAGCTGAATGAAATTCTCTTCTGAGTCTTTTCTAATTTGGAATTCGATGATGGAATCTTGTTTTCGAACCATCTTGTATGTAGATCCCGGTATGACCTTGATCACACTGCGATTTGGAACAAGTGGTATTTTGGCAATCAAAAACGCGGACGTTAAACTATCTTCTTGGTGAAATATAAGCCAATATTTGGAAACTTGGTGTTTGGAAAATACGAGACTTGGAATTCTTGTGATGGTGCGTTTGCCGAAACTATCCGTGATTTCTCGGCGCCTACTCACTATAAATGAGTGATTTTGGTTGGTACTTGGAAACTGTGCATCCATCTGGAAACCAGAATCCTCCAAAACCTTTTTCCAGCCCTCAGTACTCAAAAAACAGTGGTTTGGTCTGATATCGAAATCTTCGAATCTCCAAAATCCATCGAGAACTCCGAAAAGGTAGGTTATAAATCGATTTACTTTTATGGTTTCCAGCATACATAATCGCCCCCCAGGTCTCAATATTGTGGCAATGTTGCACAGAGTTTCTCTTAAGTTTCTCGTTGCATGAATCACGTCCGCGGTATAGATGATGTCGTAGTATTCTGGAACAAATCCTTGATCGATGGGATCCTCTTCGATGTTCAACTTTTTGAAAAGTATTTTTCCCACATATTTCTCGAATTTCGTCTCAGCGGATGAAAAAAATGCTGGGGAAATGTCCGTGTATGTATATTCAAACTCTACATTTAAGGTGGACATAGATTCCAGGAGATATTCGGAAAAGCCTCCAGTACCCGCACCTATCTCACATACCCGCAAAACCGGGCTTCTTGTGTTTGAATGAGTATTTTTTATTAAATGGTATAAGAATCGCATTAAAACTGCAGATACCATTTTCGAAACTGGGAAAAGTGTTGCAAGTGTTACGTAATATTCCGCCACTGAGGAGACATCTTCTTTTGCTCCGCCTTCCGGAAACAATATTTCTTTTATTTCAATATCGGACCTTCTGCCTTGTATAATGCCGGATAAATTTTCGCCAAGTTTGATAAGCAGTTGTGTGGGTTTACAAGTTTTTATGAGATTTGTACTTAGCGTAGATGACCTCAATTCAATCTCAAGATCTTTTTGCGAAGGTGGGAATCCCAGAACTTTCCAAGATTTTAACCCTACTTTCTCCAGAATATTTTCTTCCCCGAGGACGCATAAAATGTAGGAGGTATATTTGGATATGAAGTCATCTTTCACCTTGAGTTCTTTAAACAAATCACTTTCTTCAAAGACTGCGCCAGCTACCGGTTGGAATCCACATTCATACAAAGAGAGAAACATGTAACAGTAAGAGAGCCTATTCAACTGGTCAAATGTATTTTGGAGATGTGAACTAATTTTGTCATATTTCTCCACAATATGCGTGTAAAATGCTGCATCGGAAAATTTGCCCTCGTAATTTTTTATGTCAATTCTACCCTGCTGAGGGCCCAATTGAGGACGCCAACACTCCTCCCACATGTTAGGCATAGTGGAAATTTGCTGTGCCAAAACTGCTTCCACAATCTTTACTGTGGTTTCAGCAAAGTCTACATTGCTCATTGACGCGAGAATCGTTCCATTTGAGTCGAGAAGTGTGGCAGTAGTAGCCGTTTCGTTTTCTCCATTGTAAATGTGAACATACCGTATCCTATCTTCATCCACCCCTTTTGAGAGCCATACGAATTTCCCGATTTTAATTGGGAGATTAAGGGTCTTTTTCTTCAGCTTGTCCGTCATCAATCTTGGTAGCATCATGGCTTGAATCATTGCGTCTAGAATGATGGGATGTATGATGTATGATCCAGATAGTGTGTCGGAGTCCACTGGATACTTTAGTTTCACCAAAAGAGATCCATTCTCCTCTTTCCAAAGAGTCTCCAAACTTTTAAACATATTCCCAAAATTCAAACCTACCGTCGACATATATTTCTCATAGAGTTGGGTAATCAAGTTCGACTCTGATGGCTTTGACAGAACGGTATGAAAATTTTCTTTGTCAAATGGTAGGGTATTTTGATCTTCTGCGCTTACAACAGGGGAAAACGTGGCGCTCGCATGGGTTAACCATTTCTCTTCAAATTTTGTGTCCACCAATTTGTGGAATATTTCCACCTTAATATTATTGCTCTCATCTTCATTTGCACTGTTGAAATCCACGACCGTCTGGAGTTGACATGTTTTGTCCTCTTGGAGAGCAAGGGGTGCCTTAATCATCAGATTTTTCACTTTCATAGGACGATTTAGAAAGGTGCATGGTGAATCTACTGAATTCCCCATGCTGGAGAGTCCTGCCGCAAGACAAGTTTCTAGATATCCCGCCCCTGGAAAAATCACGGTTTCCCCAATCCTATGATCTCGAATGTACTCGAGGTTTTTCAGATTCAGCCCATTTTGGAACAGCTGTGTAGGTGAGGCATTTGGGATTCGTGCGCCCATTAATGGGTGAATTATTTTAGTCTCTGTTTGCACCAAATCAGGCCAAAACTTCCGTCCAATGAAAGGATAGTGAGGAAGACGGACCCTATTTCGAGTGAAATATTGATCAAATCCGTGCCAATCAATGTCCATTCCTCTCACGAATTGCTTTCCCAACGTAGTGAGCAGAGTTGTCCACTCATTTTCGTTCCTCTTCAAGGAAGGAAGACACATCAGATCACCCGTTTCATTGTTCATCATTGTCAATGCGGATAACACAGGATGTGGACCAATTTCGATAAATGTCAAGCATCCCAGCACAACTGCTTTTCTACTAGCATGCAAAAATCTCACCTTGTCCCTTGTTTGCTGAACCCAATAATCTTCAGTTAGAGAACAACTGTCAATAAAGTCCCCCTTCAATCCAGAAATGTATCCACACTTGGGCTTCATATTTTTCATATCAATGGTTTTCGCCACATTACGGTACTTTTCTAATATGGGATCCATGTGTTTCGAGTGGAACGCGTGGGTGGCTTCCAGCATAACTGATTTAATATTTGAGTTGCCAAGGTGTTCTGCAAACTTCATAATGAATTCAAAATCTCCAGCAACAACGGTTTGCTGTACAGAGTTGACCGCAGCAATGTCCAGTATTATGTCACGATTTCCCCCACAAAATTCATTAATCGCCTTGACAACATGTTCCTCATCCGCCTTGATAACCAGCATTTTGCCAGGGTGTAGCTTATCAATCAACTTGCTCCTCTCGACGACCAATTTCATTGCATCTTCAACTGTGAGGATTCCTGCACAAACCGCAGCACCAAATTCCCCCAAGCTGTGCCCCAAAACAAAGTCTGCTTTTACCCCCCACGACTCCCACAACTTGAGAAGTGCATACTCCACACAGAAAATTGATGTTTGGCTGTAAATGGTTCGCTTCATTTCTTCATTTTTAGGTTTATCAGACCAAATAACGTTCTTAATGCTGATGTTGTACACATTTTTGAGGATGTGGTCGGCGTAGTCAAAATGCATTTGGAAAACGGGGCTTGTTTCGTAGAGCTGTTTGCCCATTCCCGGATACTGACTACCTTGCCCGGTAAATAGGAAACATATCTTTCCAGCACCGCCACTAACTTCTCCTCTAAGACACTTTTTATTTATGATTTGGTCAATCATATCATTCTTAGACCTTCCAATGAGTGACGTTCTAAGAGGAAACTTTGCGCGCCCAATATTTGCACTGAATGCAATATCAGTGATGGAATCGCTGCTTGTATTCAGGAAGTCACGGTATTTCTCCAAAAGCAGTTCCATTGCCTCCTCAGATTTAGCTGAGATGTTCATAATGTGTTCGGGTCTCTCATTTATCATCTTCATTTCATTGTTAAGAGCCAAAACTTTACGGTTTTGATTTTGAGGCGGCTCTTCCAGAATTACATGAGCGTCAGTTCCTGTTATCCCGAAGGAACTCACCCCGGCCAATCGTGGCTTTTCTATTACTCTCTGCCATTGCATGGGTTCTAGGGGTATCACAGCGGGGACAGCCTCCAAATCTATGGATGGGTTTAATTTTGTGAAATTGGTATGTGCTGGGATCAGTTCGTGATGCATGGCCAAAATGGTTTTTGTGATGCCAGTGATTCCAGAGCAGGATTCGGTGTGCCCAACATTTGTCTTCACAGATCCAATTATCAGAGGATCCTTGCGGTTGGGGGACGTGTATGCTTTTGCTATTGCTGCGATTTCCATAGGATCCCCGACCACTGTTCCGGTTCCATGTGTTTCCACATAAGAAACCTGTTCCGGGAGAATGTCGGCGTCACACAGAGCTCCCTGCATAGCAAGCGACTCACAGTGCACTGTTGGCGTGCCCATGCTTTTTGATACGCCTTCTTGGGATACCGCTGAGCCTCTAATGAGTCCCCATATATGGTCACCATTTGCCAACGCATCGGACAATCGTTTCAGAACGAGGACCCCACCCCCTTCAGCTCTTCCAAAGCCATTTGCATCTTCAGAGAAAGTTTTGCAGTGACCATCGGGCGAAACCATTAATGGCATTTGACTCTGCCCAAACGGGTCAAGAATCAGGTTTACTCCACATGCTAAAGCCATACCGGTTTGACCTTGTCGCAGTGCCCTGCATGCCAGGTCAACTGCGACAATGGCGGAACTACACCCCGATTCGGTTGCTATGCTCGGTCCAGTCATTCCCAACATAAATGAAATGCGAGCTGCTCCAGCACCAATCGAAGTTCCCATGTACTCCCGGTAAAAGTCATAGTCCCCCGACTTATTCACAATGTTTGTGTAATCACAGCGCCACGAGCCCATAAACACCGAGCCAGAAGTCCCACGCAAACTATGTGGATCAATACAGGCATCTTCCAGTCCCTCCCAGACGAGTTCGTGGAGGAGTCTGTGTTGAGGATCCATGGTCTCAGCCTCCTTTGGTGAGATGCCTGAAGTTAGTACACATTGTAATAATTCTACTTTTTACAAAACTACAAACGTTATAAAATGCAATTATAATTACCAAAGAATTTCGCATCAAAATGGTCTACTGGGACCTTCAAAAAGCCTGCATTCGTTTTGCTAGTGTTTTCTCGTATTACGAAGCACTGCTCTCTGCGCCAACGAAAAGGAGGAGGGGTACTAGTCGCATCCATGCCTTGTACAAGGAGATTCCAAAATTCCTCCAGATTGTTGGAACCTGGAAAGCGACAGCTCATTCCAACAATGGCTATTGGCTCCTTTCGATGCCTGCATTTGTATTCTGCAGTTGTTCCAATTATTCTGGGATGGGTAGGTGAGCTAACAATGGGGAGAACGTCATCCTCATATATCTTTAGCCAGTGGATAGCCACAAGCTTGTCAAGCATTCCGAGATTGTGGTAGCTTGAGTTTTCGGTATATTTTGGGTAATCCAGAAAATTCACCATTGATATTTCCGCTTCATATCTGCTTTGAAAAATATTTATTACCTTCTAAAAGCACATTTCCTTCATTTCGCTTAATTCATATTGACCACGGAATAATTCCATAGGCTCATGGCTAATGTAAAACATTTAGGAAACAGTAAGTTTGTAAACTATTACCCAATCAAGGAAGTGTTGCTGGAAATGGCCTTGCAAAATTTTTCGGGTACCATGTATGTGCCTTTGTCGTCGTTGGATACGCATTTTATCAAGGCAGTGTCGGCTCCACAAACTAAAATAGTAATTTGATGCCAAGCTTAAAATGCATAATCTTCAAGAACCAAGCGCTCACACATCCACATTTACTAACCTCCAGTTTTACGGTTGGAAAATGAATTCTTTAGCTTTTCATAATCCTCAAATGATGGTTCAAAAAGAAAAATGGGGATGTCGATATTGTCCCCAAGCAAAGTCAATTGATCAGTGGAGAGATCAAAAATCTCGTCACAGTTTTTTAAAGCCATCATGGTGGGAGATGCATAAGCACATTTTTTAAATCCGTGTAGTGCATTGAGCAAATAAATTTTTACAAAAACACTAATGTTTAATCCGTCAGTATTGAGATCCTCGTCAAGATGGAAAACGAAATCAAACATGCGGTGCAAAGCTTGTCTAGGAAAGAATATAGTCGTAATTAAACAACAAATATGCGTGAATAGAAAACACCAGAGAAATTTAATTTCTTTGTACCTAACAATTATGCAATAGGTGAATATCAGTATAGTTGTACAAATTTACATTTTATTTGTGTCATTGACTCATGCTTTTTATGTTGTAATTCATGAAATTTGCTGCGAATTATGAATTATAACTATGAGTTATATTTGCTCTCGGCTGCGAGCAGCAGAAGAGAAAAGGATAAAAAATAGGATAGTGTGATCTGGTTGGTCCAATGAGTAATGTGTGCTGAATACCGTACCTAGTCCCTGCAAAGGGAGCAGAAAGCAGAACCCCGAAGAAGGATGGAGACATCTAGAAAGCTTTCCCAGTAATACTTTAAATGAAATTAAAATACCTTAAATCCGGAGTAATGTTTCCCGATGATAAAACAGCAATTTTTCGAGTGGTAAAAGCTCTTCTTTGAGATATGCAAAAGGTGAGCGCTTTAGCGATGTCCTCGTTGCAAAGAGCAGATGTCACCCATATTTGATTTGGTAGCCCTGAAAATCAAATCATTTTAAATTTTATAAATGTTTTAGAGACGTCTAAAACGCAAATTGAGCATTCAATAAAATAGTTTCAAATGTTTATAATGGTATCACATTACCTGCCATTTTTAAACGACCTACACAATTATAAAGAGTCTCTCTAAGTCAACACCGCAATTGCTATCAAAAACTGTCTGTACTCCTTAAAAGCAAAGTAAGAAACAAAAATTTAAAGTTGAATACCGGTCAAACACACGATATCAACTCAATTATGGTTGCCCCTACGTTCTTCACTAGCAGCATCAAGATACTTTACTGGATTATCGTTTTATGTTCTTTCTTTCCTCACATTTTATTATCCAGACGAATTTCTGCTCATTATAGCATAGACGAATGAATGAGTGAATCTTGCGTAAACATGATCGACGTAAAACATCTACTGGTAATGAAATGCTTACTGAATTTTTGCAACCGAAATTTTATTTCATCTCGTTGTTTGTTTCTTCCCAATATTTTATATTTATTATTGTATGGATGATTCATATCACCGTCAAATTACCTAGCCTCTTATAATATTAAATTGCAGCATTAATAGTGTAAAGCGACGAACATTTGTCATGCACGGATTGTCTACTTGGTTCTTCTTAACAAAGACTTGACTGTCGTAACAAAACATGGCAAGGAAAAAACGTGATCATAGCTCTATGTATGTTTCTAATAAATCCGGAATCTCACTTCCTTCAAATATGCCTCAAAATTTAAGGTATTCAAGTAGTCCGATTTCCAAAATAAATGCTTTATTAATCATCAGCAGCCTTAAAAACGACTTCGTCTTAGAAGTTTGGAGGACAACTTTCCCAAAATAAATAGAACGAACGACAGAGGTTGGATAGAAAAATAAGTCGCATTAAAAGGCTACTTGTTATTGTAAAAAATACCAAACTAAATTGGTGTGAGATTTCATTATGAAAGAGGAAAACAGGACGATAAAGAGTAGAAAATTAGTTAAGAATTGTTGCAAAATCGAAACTAAACCCACCAAAGCTTCTGCGTTTTAACTATTTATTTAACTTCTTGTTGCGATTTTGAGTGGAATCGTTGAGTTCTGATGTTAACAGAGTTACCTTTTCCGCCAACGTTAAATTATCAAAATGATTTTTGATTGGTGTTGATTAATAAACCATAATGTAGGGTTAAGTATGGGCTTCGATAATAGTGGACTGTATGGTAAATGTAGTTTTGTAGCATAATATGAAATCGTGTACTAAAATTGATGAGCATTGGAAATCCTCGAAAGCAGTTAATTAATGGCTGAATGCAATAGTACACAGGAAAGTAAAATCTTTGATTGACTTCAGTGTTTATTCAATTACAAGGGTAATTTGAGAGTTTACTTATAAAACAACGATGCTCTGAATTATCAACACGATTGTGACAATCAATCTTATAGTAAAGAATCGACGCTTCTTTCTTAAGGTTACAAAGGTTCATAACTGCCAATGACCGCAAGCTGTCTAGAGACATCGAGAAACTTCCATCGAACGGTCATTCATATACAATTATAAATTAGGGAAATGAACATAAATCTCAAGCTATAGTCAATTTTTACAATTCATCAAATGGATACTTAAAATGAGAGTACGACTAAAATTACCTTTTCTCACAGTCAAGCAAAAAATGCTTCAACTACAAGTTCAACGAAAGGTCATCATACATACACTTGACAGCATGGGCTTAAAAACTGAACATTACACTTTGGTTTCTTTAGGAAGACGTTTGACGTAACAAAACACATAACTAATAATTTGTTTCCTGCGGTGAAATTTTTATTCGTTAGATTTTCCAATCTTTTTTATTAACAATTTAATTTTTATTTTTTTTGCACACGCTCGAACAAGGTGAGCACTCGCATTAGCAAGCAGAAACCAAGAAAAAACATAATTTTAATATTACAAAATAATCATATATTTGGAAGGTGCGTAATTGTGTAGATTTTACGTTTATCAAATTTTCCAATCCCATATTAATATATGAAAGGAGCTTAACTGAATTTATTACAACTTACGGAGATGCTCCTAAGACACTATCGACAGTTGCTTATGTTATTTCAGTTGTATCAGCATTTCCTCACTGACTTCCAAAAAATATGCATAATCCAACAGAATCATTTTAGATAATTTAGTTTTTGACTTCCATGCCAATTTTCAGAGATCGTAGTCAAATTGTAAGGACTGGGGGCATCGTCGCATGTTGTACTTAATCCATTATTCATTCATTCATTTTTAATTGAAATGTACACAAATATGTAGGCCTTTATCCAGTGTATGACTTTTTAATTATGCTTTTTCTGGTTTCTGCTTGCTAATTGGATTGATGAGGTTACGATTTGCAGTTTTGAAGAAAGTCACAGATAAAAAACATTTAGTTGGATAATAGTGGGAAGCCCATATATATTGCGTTATTGTGCATGTGATCCATACCTGATATATAAGTAAACGGTAATCAAGAATCATTCCTCAGTTTTTTATGAGACGCAGTTGTTGCCCAACCACTTCTGTAGTTTACCTTAGCTTGCACAGAAACATTAAAGATAGTAATAACAAATTCTGAATGAATGGAAGGATGTTGCATCAAAGCCTTTGACACAGGAAATGTGTTGCTTCGGGCAGTTTTGCAACTTTTTTGGCAAACAAAAATGCTGGTTAATTTTTTCGATATATTTTTGGTCTTATTTTGAATATATTACACATATCATCCCAAGAAGACAACTTGTTCTTTATCGCAGTAAGTGTGGATTTACAGCTGCAATGCATTTTATAAGGAAAGTGTTTCAGGAGAAAAGATTTCCCCATAATGTTTTTCAGTAAAAGATTTCCTTTCGGCAATTTATCATGGCGGAAAAATATATCTCGTAGTTATGTATAATTCAGAAATTAAATATTCTATTATTTTTTGCGTCAGGTGAAAATAGCCAAGTCATCAAAAATGACAAGTCACTTTGTACAAGACTTATCTTCGTTCATCAAGATTATCAGCATTTCTACATATGTCATTATCATGTGTACATCAGTTATTACTTAAATTCAGTCACATTTGAACGAGCAAAAAAATATTTGTCTTGCTTGACAAAGTGGATGAGTCATTTCCCGGTTAAAAAGTAATTATGATTTTATTTTACAAATTTGAACGAGCAAAAGACTAATTTAATTTTATTCATCTATATATTACTGATTATAAAATGAGCAAGTTATATTCCGATCACTTCAAACAACGTCTGCAGTACTAAAAACCATATCAGTTCTTCCTTGCTCTACACACTGTAAGTTCGGCAGCCGAAGTACAGAAATAATTGAGACAACAGCGTAGTGGGTTCTGTAAAAAATTAATAATTACGGCAACAGCGTAATGCGTTTTGTAAAAAAAATATTCAACATGCCTAGGAACAATAAAAAAAGTGCCAAGACGAGAAAAAAACAACAAAAAATCTAAAACAACATGTAGCGCATGGCAACAGCGTAGTGGGTTCTGTAAAAAAAACTTTTAATTACCGCAACAGCGCAGTGGATTTTGTAAAAAAATTGTCACCATGCCAACGAGCAAGAAAAAAGTGCCGAGACGAGAAAAACAAAATTGAGATCTAAAAACAAGCAGCGCACAGATGAAAAGTATCGAGAAACTGAACGGGCAAAGGACGCTAAATCTCACAGGGGCACCCAAGCAAATTCGAAGCTCAAAGAATGTGACCTAAACATGTTCGAAAATATAACTCGGATGAACTTTCGGGAACATTTTGGCACACAGAAAGTTTACAATTTTCACTATTATCACTGATTACTGAATCCTGGCAGGTTCGCCAGAAAATGTCCAAAATAGATTGCTTTTGTCGACTTTCAAAATGTAAAGTGAAAAGGTTCGATCACAGGACCCAGTATCAGTGATACGAGATGTCAGATAGTACAAAAAATGTATGTGTACGACACGAAAAACAAGTCCACAAAATGCACAGCCAGGATCCCTCACACTAAACTGATGATTTCAAAAGCTAGCTGTCCTTGTAGAGGATGAATTATTTTACCTCTGGACATTGGGAAATTTGTAAGTGTCACTATGCAGTGGAGAAATGCGGTGTCAAAGCTCATACTTGATGCACAACAGTAGAAGAAGATTATGAGGGTGACACGCAGGTCATTCTAATTTTAGCCCTATGTCAAACTGTAGCTAATTGCACGGTGAACAAAATGAGGTACTGCTAGAGATGCGATGAGGTGAGAGAAACTGGTTTTTTTTGGCTACAAGCCGGAAATATGGAGGGACAATTTTGCCTTTAAAAAACAGTTAATTTTAACTGAAGACTAACTGCAGAATTACAAGTTGGCCAATTTTGGCATACAACTCTTGGGTGTTTCTGTCTGATCGCAAAGCCCAGCAGCTACTGAAGAATAGAGGTAAGGTAAGTAACAAGGTGGTGGGGAGCACGCCGTCGCTGACAAGTGCTGCTGTGGTGGGAACGACCGGTAGGTAGCTTCCTCGTGCTCCACACGCCAACTCTGGATAAAGAGGAGCTTGCGAGAACACCACACATCTCAGCACTGCACGAAGGAATGGAGTTTTCCACACTGTACGAAGGAATGGACTTTTCCACACTGTACGAAGGAATGGAGTTTTCCATGCTGCGGCAAAGCATTCGCGCGAGTCAGTGGGGCGTTGTGAGAATCCCCAAAATCCACAATAGAAAAGGAACGGTTTTGCGACAAACGACATCAGATTTTACCTTGCACATAAACCTTTTAAAAATTCTTGCCTTTTACTTGTTAATCGACCTAGATTTTTTCTATTCTATTTACTTGAGTGGTCAATCAAACCGTAAACATATTCTGAGGACGTGCATGTAATTGCACACAAATATGATGCTTTAGTTGTAATTCGTAATAAAATGCACATTCACTATACCTTGTCGCTTGTAATAAATGATTGCATATTTGATTTGCATGATACCTTTTCCTTCTTTAATTATTCTATACAATACAATACAATCTGCAACGAACAATTTTTTAATCAACATGAATCAATGAACCTGTCACAAAAATTCACGATTGATCAAGAACACGTACTTCTAAAAAGATTATTTATCAGCACGCATCAAAACGCTTAAAGCAGAACAATACACATTTCTATTATGCATGACATGAATACAGCACTGCAATGATAAATGCTTTTCAATATCTTTGTAGCTGCCACAATACAGTATAAATTGATGGATTCTACATGATCATATCTTCCTCTATATAGCAATATTATTATCCCGTTGACAAAACAAATTTTTTAAATAAACTTCATAAATTGTAACAAAGTAGCGAGTGATCATACAGATTTTTTATAATAACATACGTCCTTACTCATGCCGAAGGAGGTACCAACCGACTTACTTCGATTTTTCTTAATTATTTGTTTAGGATGAAAATTTTTTCAGTAGTAGCAACCACCAAAATTATTCTTCGTACTTTTAAAATCAGTCCCTTTATTGAGCGATGAGTTTCATGGATACATTACATTTCATCAGGCTGAAAGAATCAGAGATAAAATAATTATGAGTATAATTGTAATTCAGTTATACACTAGTCCAAAACAATAAATAATATAAACAATATTCTAAATTACAACTTGTGATTACCTCGAGACATTTCAAATTAATTATTAGTTAATAATACGTCAAAAAATAAATTTGCAATTAATATCACTTCAGTTTTAGGAGTTCTTTTACATTCTGTAGTCGGCTGAATACCACTTGTAGAGATGTACTGTTTATTATGCCTTCTGTTTCTGCATCACACATAAATAGAAAGTTTGACTTGATGCATTCCCCTATGGTAGCCTTGTAGTTTAAAATGTTGGAGAAAAACGGGGATACCGCGTACACATTTTCTTTGTCTCTTTCCATAGCTACATGTGCATTGTATGTTATCCCTTACTTATCCAATATCTCCCTGTTATGAATATTCAGGTACCATATGAGAAATTTTTTTTGGTTTAAGTACATCTACTCTGTTACATAGAATAAGCTTATTGAATGTCGAGTACATGTTTTTTATGAGTAAGCCCTATTTACAAATTTAACATACATGTCTATTAAGCTTTTTAATCTGCAATGAAAGTCACTACAGATTCTCACTAATCTTAACTTCTGAGAGTAAAAAAGTGACCTTTTGAGATGAGTAGGATGATTGGAATGTGCATGGAGGTAGACATTCTTATTCATAGGTTTAATAAACAAGGAAGTATTTAGTACATTATTTCTACCTAACGTAATACACACATCCAAAAAATTGACACTAAATTCATGATATTCAAATGTGAATTTTAGATA
>JAQIXX010003885.1:0-17995 GCA_034700605.1 Willowsia nigromaculata
ATGCTTGATAAGCTAAATGAAGAAAGAAATCCAACCTTAAGCAACACTATAAGCTATTTCCAGGTACATAGTAGTAAGCCTCCGATTATAGAATCGCAATTTAATTCTAAAGATTCAAATTGTTATCTAGTTCTTAAACAATATGGAAATGAAATGAACTACTGCTCAATAAAATCATTACTTGGGGGAGAAATGAAACCTGCGATGAGTCGCTTGTTGTATGAAGGCGGAATACGACAGAAGTGGATAAACATTAACGAATTTATAACATCGTTGGTGAACGAGGAGGAAACAATAAGTGGTGATGAAGTTGAAAAACTTTCACTTGATTCCAGAATTTTGTCTGTGATGACTTTTGCTGGAATACTCTTGTTTGTATCATTTGCTATATTTTGTTGGGAAATTTTGAGTATTGAACGTTTGAAAATCATATGGAAAAGATTCAAGTTGATGGTGAGATATCTAGTAAAAAGCATCCTAAAATGTAAAATACAGAAAGACGAGTCCAACAATGTATTTCCCTATACCGAGTAAAGTCCGATATTATTCAGGAATAAATGTGAAACATGAGGTAGTTATTTAAATAATTCAAAGTACCCCATTTATAATTTTGACCTATGTACGTATATTCAACAAATGAACATATGTAAGCTCATAAGTCTAGATACATGCAAACAAATTAACATTATCTACACACAACTGGGCAAATATAAGATTAAAAATAATTATAAGGTCTTGAAAATATTGTAGCTTTTACTAATGTCAATATAAATTTTGGTGTCACTGCAATGTATATCAATTATGGTACAGTAATAAAGTTATAATACTTATGTATGTGAATTTATTTCGAAATGCAGATAACAAGCATATACATTACATACACTTTAAAAGAGCATACATCATATTATTTGCCCATTTCCAATTTACAGATTCAATTTACATGCTGCATAGACTATTCTGAAACGCTCCCCATAAAAGAGCTTTAAACTTTTGTAGAGCTGCAAAATTATTTCCTGTAGCCTACCGTATCTTATCTTCAGCTTGACCATAACTAATTGAAACTACTTTTATGCAGTAAACTATGTGATATAGTTCATATATTTTGGTTTTTAGCATGTTTGATGGTATGAAAAACATCATGTCATATTCATGAGTTTCATGCAATGTAATATTCATTATTCGTTTTTAGTCAATTTTTTTGTTAAATACATTACTTACTTCATGTAATAAGAATTATAAACAGTAACTTTTCTTCTACTGTTTCTTGCTTCTAATGTTTATAATGTTCTTATAAGGTTTGTACTCTGATACGCATTGGAAATTTTAAAAATTCGCATAGAAAAGCAACGATACTAGCTGACAACCCACATAGTAAAACGAAAAAACATCCTTTTACATTACTTAACCTAAAAGATTTTGGACTACTTGTATTTATTTGTGGAAATGGATCCTTCAATTTTCTTTCTTTTCTGGCCTTTAAAACGTCTAGTCTATGCCTTCTCCAGTCCAGTTTAATTGCTTGTTTAACAAGTCCTGTGTCAAATGAGCGAGAGATGAATTCGTTAAAATGAGACCGATATAATTCACGTTTCCTTGTAATGAAATTCAGGGATACAAAGAATGTCATATCTTTAGCCATCTGGAATGGATGATTTCCACTTTCATCAGCAAACTCTGTTTGCAGTAAAAATTGTTCCATCATTTCCCAATTAAAACAGGCATATTTAGACAGCGCTCTCTGAGTACAAACTTTTCCATCCTTATTTCCCTCCATGCCATGGTAAATCTTTCTCATTACAGGATTATCTGAGTCTTTAAATAATTGTTCTCCCAGTCCATTTCGAAACCCGTTTGAGGCTCCCCACTTATAATGAGAGTTAACCAACTGAGAAAATGTCTCAGGGATAAACTCAAGTCCTGGAGAGACAATCAGTGCTTGTAAACTACACTGGTAAATTGAACCAATAATAAAACCACCAAAAAGCCAGGCTATGTACGCCCACTTAGAAGCAAATGACTTCGGGAGAGGGGCGTCTTGTCCAACGACATAGCCCATGAGATATAGCCCAGTTCTGGAAAGTCTGTTGAGACCACTGACAGACGAATCTCGATCAAACCCTAGAAAATGATCGAAGAAATGAATGATTGCTGTAGTCACCAAAATCGACGCCATCAAAAAGGCCCATAACTTTGTATTAAAAGCAGTAAAAATTGCCCTCCAGGAGTATAACAGCATCGGTTTAGATGTTGTATATGTGATGTAGCTATACTCCAGTGCAGACGAAAACTGAACGTAGTGAAACCGCTTGTCATCTGGACTCATGGAAAGTGCCATGTCAGAAGTTCCTCTAATAACATCACCCATACATCCTATTTAAATACATTGAAGAATAAGTCATCTTAAGAATTCAAAGAATTAGCAGTTAGAATCTTGAATTACCCACCTGCCCAAGTTCCATTTGGGAGGAGAATGCCAGTTGCCCCCTGCGGAATATTTCCAAATTTAGTGCATGGTTGAAGGATATAAGTCATGTTGATTTTTTCAGCGACAATGTCAAAAGTCAAAGTATGAATTCCTCGTTTGTTTCTGTACTCTCCATTAACTTTTTCCATCTCGTAAGAAGCAAGATACATTGTTGGGGCTGAAATTTTTATAGTATGTTTCTGCATATTACGTGTACTATCAGGAAATATTTGCGAGATTGACAAGTTCTCAAATTTTTGAGACGCAGAATAAGGCAAATCCAAAATTTTGCTAATTTCATTTGAGCAATAAATGCACACGGTTTTAATCGAAAAAGACACTCCAACACCATTGATATTTGCCTTCTGTCGGGTTTCATTTGTTGGATAAATTACAATTTTGTACCGAATAAGTAAAACTATCTGAGAATATAATAAAGACTTTCCAATTTGCTCAGATTCAGTAACAAAAATGTAGTAGTCTTCATCTCTCTTGGTAAATTCTATGTCAGGTGAGGTTATGTTTTTAAATATATTGAAGTACTGTGGAAATGATGTTGAAATAATTGAAATAACTGATTTAAATGCAGAACTGAATCTTAATAAAGTACTTGTCTGTGATATTGTAAGATTAAAACTAAACGCGAGAACTGCTGCAGGCATCTTATTATAATTTATCAAGTGCAAGAGCGATGTACTGATTTCAGAATTGAATTCTGTGTTTTGGTATTTGTAACTAGGTTTAAAGTCCGCAATTAAGATAGCTATGCAGCCAGGGAGGTGTTTTGAAACAATATTCTCAACAATAAACTTTGAGGCTTCTTTCTGAAATTGAAGTAGTGGAGAAATTATTTTGTTTGTTGTTTCTATGTTAGAATTCAATGGTTTTGCTAGGAAAATTACTAATGTGCTAAAAATGTATGAGTGCCGGAATAAGAATCCTTTGCATAGCACAAGTTTAGGCATTATGTTACGTTTGAGGAGAACAAACCCGGAATGCCTTAAAATACATAGGCAAGTCTAGTTTAATGCTCTCAAAAGTTATAACAATGGTTCCTTGGATCAATGGTTTATTTCTGTCCAAAGTCACTTGGAAAGTGGAACATATTTGGTAATATTGATAGCCCATAAAAGTAACATAATTGGATATTTTAGGTTAGTGACTTTAACTTGACAGATTTATCAATTGGTGAATATCTAAGATTAATGACCGATTTTGTCGCATAACAGTGGGTAATTTGTTTTATAAATGACATAGCTGACAGGTCGACTGCATTCAAATAGCACTGTGCATGTGACAGACAAACTCTACATGTTTATGTCATGCAGTATATGATGAATGTTTATAAGAATGTATCTTGAATGCAAGCATAAGCATAATGGTACTAACGAGGGAAGTCCCCCAGCGGAAAGTTGGAATTTAAGTAAAAATTTACATGAATACGTAGATTTTAATGTGGAGAACAAGATGAAATTGTCAAATTGCCCGAATGGGGAAGTATGTGGTCACAGGAAATAATTTAAGGTGCGTTCTTTGGGTTCATCGCTCGTTTTTATCTTGCTTTCCTCCGTCGTCTCCCACTTTCTTTCTTTTTTCTTCCCGTCTAGCTTTGCATCTTTGCTTGGTAGTTTTGTAGATAGGCGGGCGATATCTTTGTGCTGCACGGCTACAGCAGCCACGAAGCTCTAGAAACCTGGAGAAGATAAGCTTGATGCATCAGAGCAGAGAGAAAGGAGAGAGATGTGAAAGATTAAAGGTACGTATAGAGGAAAAACGAGAGAAGATTCCAAAGAACGGTGATCGCGCGCGCATCAAAGCACCTTAAATTAATTCCCGTGACCACATACTTTCCCCATTCAGGCAATTTGACAATTTCGTCTTGTTCTCCACATTAAAATCTACGTATTCATGTAAACTTTTAGTTAAATTTCAACTTTCCGCTGGGGGACTTCCCTCGTAAGTAAAAGTCATTTTTTAAATCGAGGCCAACGAAATGCAAATTAATCTTCGAAATTCAATTAAGCTTGTCTGTTATCCCGCATATCAATACGCTCATAAGCAACTTGTTCTACATTTTTTCAATTTGAATGTGCATGTGTTTTGGAGATATTAGATTTCAAAAAACCCAGCTCATTATTAAAACGTCAATCACCTATACACAATTATGAATATAATAATCTCAAATTCTGATACCATTTACCTAACACACTCAATACAATGCTGATTATAAAATTGACAGACTGAGAAGGTAACCTTAAAGTAGGAATACAATGACTGTCTTAATTTTACAAACCAGACTGTTATGTACCTTCATGACATCAGGAAAAAGGGTTAAAAGGGAATATCCCTAAGAGTATTCAAGAATTGGAGAAAAACTATTTGTACAGAAAACAGAGGCAAACATTCCCATTTGTGAAGAATAAAAATGTTTTACTTATAAAGTAAATAAAGATCGTTCACCATTCCCTCCATAAGAAATTTTTATGAAGGGGCTCAATATATTTGCAATAAATTTTTAATTAAGTTTTGTGAATGCTCACAAATTTTCTACAAGGGTAATATTTGAATTTATTAACAAAATATTAAATACTTTGATTTTCAAATCTTTTTATTTTCTTCATTTAATTTTTTAACTATAGTGAATTAGTATATACGCAAGAGTTTTTAAATATATATCCATTTACGAGGCAATTTTTTGAACTTGGACACGGCAACTTTACACCACCCAAAATACGGTCTCCTTTCTTCGATCCTTTCCTTGAAATCCTATTCCCAGATTCATGTCTTTTTGCACACAGAGTATCCTTAATCTCTTCAAATTCCTTTTTGTGTTGTATCTTCAAATGATGAATCCAGTTATGACGATGAGCAATTTTCTTTCCACAAAACTGACAAATAAACGCCTGGTTCTCTTTTCTCTTTCGTATGCTTTCTGGCTCCAGCTTTTGCTTATCAGGGACTTTCTTTCTACAGGTAGGACACTCATATTTCCATTCATCTAGAGTTTTATGATATTCCAGATGACACTTGAGCCCTAAATTGGTCTTAAACGCTTTTCCACAATCAGGGCATAAAAATGAAGGAGAAACATGAACATTTTTCTTGAGAGTAATCAGTGTATACTTGGATTTAAAAGTTTTCCCACAGTCCACACAATTTAGAGGCTGGGAAGAATGAGAATCCTGTTTTTTATGGGAATCCAACTCAGATTTGGTGGAAAAACTTTGAATACAGTTTTCGATGTCACAAGCGAAAGCAAGTTTTGGAAAGGTTTGGTAAGTAGGATGCTCTCTCTTCAAGTGAAACCTTAGCTGTCAACTCTCTTTGAAGGTCTGACAGCAGACTGGACACTTTCCTTTCATATGTACTTTTACGATAAGGACCCAATTTTCCCAAAAAAAACGCAGGGCACTGATCGCATCTCTGAATTTGGGAGGGATGAATTCTCTCAGTATCATGCACTTTCTTCCTGTGAGTGTACAAAAAATCTCTAGATCTACCAATTTATAAATTGCAAGTTGGACAATCTAGTATTTTAAAAATTTGGATGCATAGATGGTCTTTCTGGAAATGTCGAATGTATGAATACAAGTTGTTGTATGTGAAATTACAACGTGAACACTTTCTTCTTGGTTCGCTCTTTCCATTTATCTGCTGAATGGTTAGCACATGCTCAATTTCATGAAGTGCCAGTTTAAGGGCATATGTTTCCACCACATCACAAAACTGACATTTGAAATTTCCATGTAATTTCTCGTTGCTTTCGAGCTCATGTAAGAATTTAAATGTTTCAGAACAATTACTACTCGAACGCTTCCATGTATTCATTGTAAGGACTGATTTAGAAGAGATATTATCTTTTTTGTAGCCGTGATTCTTTCTCATGGGACGGTGGAGAAAAAATGGGTTGCCAAACTTTCTTGGGCATAATTTACACTGGAGAACTATCTTCTTCCGATTTATATCGTTTTTGTCATTGATTTGTGGCCAAATGTGATTTCCGGTAAAATGGTTGTGATAAGCAGAGATGACATTGAACCTTGATGAACAGCGTGGACAATACCTGTACTTTCTCCCTTTAGAAATTTTCACTGGTTTGGAATGTATTTCCATTTCATGTGTACTCAACTTGATCAGGCTCGTTTCAACATTGTCACAAAAGCCGCATTGGAATTGGTCACGTTTGTGGAGGTTCCGGTGCTTCTCCATAGAAGTTTTACTGGTCGAGGTTGCTTTACATCCATCCAATTTACAGCGTAACTATAGCCTTTTCTTCTTCGTCTTCATCGCAACTTTATTATCAGTATCTGATGCAGTAGCACAATGAGCTGTCCCTTGTTCTTCGTGCTTGTGGTTTCTCACGTGTTGATGGAAATAGGATGAGTTCCAAATTTTTTGAAGACATACGTCACACTTGAAACCTCCTGTCATGAGCACTTCCTCGGAGGATTTCTCTAATTTACTGTTTTTGACAGGTTCTTGGAAAGGGTTTCTCCTTAAGTTGTACAATTTAGTATTTCTTAAAGGAGATTCAGAGTCAGAGCTTTCGGTGTCGCTTGATGAAGATTCTGTGTCAGAATTTTCAATTGCTGAAGGTCCTGACTGCTCAAGATAATCGACTTCTTCTTTATCAACGGCCAGTTTTTGTTCTTGAAAAGACGCACTGTATTCCGCAACAGTGTTATTGTGGGTTAAAGTTTCCTCTGTTACGTTATCTGTCATTTCCTGGACATCTTTTACAGTAACAGAATATAATTGAGCATTTTGGGGTTTACTGCAATTCTCATAATGCAAATAATTTAGTCACACATTCTGAGAGCTATTTCTATAAACTTTTGAATTTTCATTTACCATAACATTAGCTCGGAGTTTATGTTACAAGCTTCATTGATATTTGCAGATGTATCAGAATCGTCAGTAGTAGTGGTGTTGCTATTGTGGGCGTCATCTTCTACTTTGGTATCGTTCATCAAATCATCAGATTCATTTCTAAAGTGAATTCCAGAAATTAGTTGGGATTGAGAAAGTCGAAAAACACATAATCATCGTTCAATTTTAAAATGAGCAAGTCCACCACTTACAATTCCATTCCAAAGCTTGTCCCATGAGAGTTAAGTACATTTAAAGCATTAACATTTTCTGCATCTTCTCGTTCAAATGGAAAGATTCCATTTTCCCTATTTGTAACTCCAAACGCCATAATAACAACTGCAGTGAAAGTCGCTATCCAGCCAAGAAAAAATTGTTCCAATTCAGGTGGTTCAGTCTTCAATTCTCCATTCCTTGACAAGTCATTACGAACCGATTGCTCGTTATCTGAAGAGATATCCGCCTCCAAACGTGATATGACAACACAAGGTTGAGATGTCAAAAGTCGTTTCAAGCCTATAAAACATAAATGTATACTCCAGCAATAATAAGGCTTAAATTTTAATATTTATTTATTTTTAATCTACTTAAGTTAGTTTTTTAAACCGACTTACAATTTGCAATCAAATTTTCCCGGAAATTTGTCACAGTATCAATATTCCAAACGCTATCCTGCGATTGTGAAAATATTTCATTGAACTTGCGTCTCCTTCCTGGTACTTTGCTAGCCGTTTGCATTATTTCAACTAGCGTTTTCATTGTCCATTCTAACTTTAACTCTATGCACTTTAATTCGTGATATAATTCACTAAAAGAGCGAGAAATTAGCAGACAGTCTTTATAGCAATCTAACATTTCTTGTACTTTCTCCTGATCCAAAAAGTCTGGCCAAGATATTTTGCTGTCTTTCTTTGAAAACTTTCGATTTCCAACATATCTTTCAAGGAATTTGAGAAACCTCTTAAAGATCCCACGGTTATTCTCGTTTGTCTCATTCTCTTTAACTGGAACTAAACTGTCTTCGGATGAATGAGTAGGTTTTAAGCAAAATATACACAATTTCTCGTGAAAATAAGATTCTCTTGCACCTCCTAAGTTACTGTTCAAAATTGATTCAGACATTTTTACCTAAATATTTATTAATTAAATAAGAGTCATAACGATAAGCAAATATAAGGAAACTTTATGCTATCATTTACCAATAATTTAAAAGGAACAACAATTAAGATAAATATTTTACGTTTGTGTCGTGTGAGTTGATATAGGTATGCCGGTAAGTATGCATTTTACAGATACCTTTTGTGTTGTGGTTTTGTAGGTTTTTAACATACCTAAACTGAAACACGTGCATATCAGATGCTCTGAACTACTTTGTTACATTCTGTCAATAACCTTTCGTTTTCATAGGCTTGGGTTTTGGGTGTTCTGTTTTTCACCACTCCACTTCCTCTTCTTAAGTGTTTTTATGATGTCTGGTTTCTAGAGATTAAATTTTAGGCTTGGCACTGTCTAGAAATGTTTAAAGAAGAAATCTACTCTAGACTAGTTGAATGCATGAGCAAAAGTGTTTGGTGCTAATTTAATGTAATATTTTGTAAGCCATAAATATTTTAATAATTTCACAAGTATGGGTACTTTAAACTTTAGTATTGGCATGTGCACATTTTGTGGGGAAAATATGATAATATCAAATGGTCGAAATATCTCAGAGTTGGAAGAACAAGTGGATCTCTTGTGGTTATATAATTTTTACAAAAATGTTCGAGAATGTGGAGTCTCTTCTGGAGAAAAGGATGTGCTTCCAAAACTAATGTTCACATTTTTTACTAGAGATAGCGATAGATTTGGTGATGATGACAATCAAGGGCAGAAAGATGCAATTGTCTACAGATTGTGTAGAAACTGTTGTGACGAGCTCGAGAAGCTCGATGCATTACATAAAGAGCTAAGAGATCTCAGGAAGAGAATTAGATCTCAAGTACGGAGGATTGATAAGTGGTTATGAAAGAAATCAAGGAGAAAGCTCACAAGCACAAATATTTGGTGGTCTGCCCAAATTGCAGTCGTCTTTGGAGGGATCAGTAACGGGATGGAAGCAGATTACTAAAACATTGTGCTTTCTTTCTGGTTTATGTGAAGGGATGAAGGAAGAAGCCAATGTGAGTTCAAAATTGGTTCAATTGTCACCAGTTTCAGCTTCACTAGAAAACTGCGTCTCAGGTATACTAGTCTCTAAAATGTTTTTGAACAAAATTCTCAAAAATTATTGAAATGAATTAAATTTAAATTAATTGTCACGCAGGCACTGGATCGATTCTGGAAGCTGTCTTAACCGCTGCAAATTCTGCAATCCAGGAATCTCCTGTACAGAATACCGGAAGAGAGATGCTACCTTTGTCACCCGCATCCTCCATTATACAATCTCCAATAAACCCCGGGTCAAGTGTACCGGGTACAGTAGAATTTATTTCAACATTCTCAACTTACTTCAATTAATCTTTAAAAGCCCATTCATGTGTAACTGTTTGAAGTGTAATATTTTCTGTAAAGGCACTGGATATTGCGTGGAGCCTGAGGTAGCTACCGGACCACTAAGATCTGAAATGGAAATCGGGCCGGTAAAATTTTACACAGAAGAATTTGATGACGGGAGTGATTCGGATTTCCAGAGCCAGCCACCACCACCACCACCACCACCTATCACATTTAACTTTGAAGGGGTTAATATGTCACCAATTGTATTAATTAAGAAGCTTTCACTCTCAGTTCCAGCAGCCACGCCCATTCCAACTAAACAGGACAATCAGCAGTCATATCAGCAAAATGATTGGAAAAGTAAAGATGTAATTGAAACGTGGAAGCGTCCTTATGCAGAACACACCAAGAATAAAGCGCGGTATAATGAACATACAGAAAATACAGGTACTTGTCAGGAAAGTACTGGGCATTCAAAATTCCCCGGAATTTCAATTAAATCTCACAGCAAGACGAATAAATGGCGGTTTGGGTAAATTATTTAAGATTTGCATTTAATATTACTTATCATGCTATCATTCATAATATTCATTTATGCCTAACCGCTGTATTTTAATGCAATGCAGGTGCCCCGCCTCAAATTCCAATCAGAGTGAAGAAGATGGTGTTCATGGGCCTGCAGAAACTCTGACTGTTGATGGTAAAAGAAAGTTCCCGTGTAAGTGTGGAAAGGTTTACAGAGACCGGTGTGACTTGGTCAGACATAATTTAAAATTTGTAACCGGAAATTTATATGAGTGCACTCATGACGATTGCGCGAAGCGATTCTTTCGAATCTACCATCTAAAACGCCATATCAGTCTAGTTCATTCGAAGGATCCTGGGTCTCTTTTTGGCTGCCGGTTTTGTGGTGCAGTGTTCAAAACTCAGCTTGATAGGAATGCTCATAGAAGAAGTCGCCAGAGATAATACCTCACTGCATATTTGAATTTAAATTCGCTTTCATAATAACTTATACAATTTGTTGGTTTGTCATGTAATTTATCATAACGGGCATATAATTACTTAAATAGGTATTCAAACAAATAATGCTTGTAGTAATTCACAAACAAAATGTTATAACCGTGGGCGTGGTATCACCATCGGCAGGATATACGTACACATTTTCATTGAATAACATAGGATGCTGTAACATAATAACCAGAGTAAGAGGAGTTAGGATTTGTCCTATTCTTTATTGCTTCACCTATCACAAAATGTTTTGATATGTGAATGAATCATGTAGAAGCAAATCGTTTTATGCTTGCATATTTTTCATTTTTTGTCCTATTTTGGACTTTTTTGTCCTATGTCCTAGGACATGCATATTTGAGAGATTTTAGTGTATAATTTGTCCTATTTTAGTGCATAATTTGTCCTATTTTAGTGCATAATTTGTCCTATTTTAGTATGTTTGCTCACATTTTAGGACTTGAGCTAAAAATAGGACTCACTTTCCCAGAAAAAACTATGGGTATTTTTTATATCTGCACAAATTAACGGTGCAGTTCATATGTGTAACCTTATTTGATGGCAATGGAAGCTTTTACCGTTACTGAGTAAAGTACCATTATCCGTTCTACAAGTTCCCATGTAAAACCGAAAAAATTATGCTAACAAAATTTGGACATGACTTTTTGACCTCTAAACCTATATTTAAAACTAAAACCTCAATTGAAAGTTTATGAATTGGAGATTATTTTGACTGTTTATTGTTTTGAGAAAATGCCAGTCCTTATGATAGAAAATTGCAGTTGAAATCTATGAATCAGATTTATGCATTGTTAGAGAATGCATTTTAAACATCTTTAACTTTGGGATTAAATTACAACTCATAAATTAACTTATTTAGGGTCAAGTGTTCCGTTCAGGGAAATGTGGCCTATGTAGAAAGCTCACCACTGAATGAGGTGCTGTAATCGTTATAAAAAGTTGATCGTTTGCTTGTAACTTGAATTTGAAGGCTTTTACAAAACACAGATTAAAAATATGAGATTTCACCCTTCTGCTGCCCTAACATATTAGCATTACAATGCAAATAGGTAGGTCATTCAGGCTAATAAAATTGCGTGTAAAAACATCAACTTCTAAAACCATGAGATATTGTACTTTACCTTAGCAATTAAAAATTTGTATTCCTTACCGGGAAATACAGCCTTAATGTACATATGCATACAATTTATGTGTATTAAATGGTAATGTGCAGTGTGCCATCGTATACGTGAAGAAATGTTCTTTAAAATTTGTATATTGAATTGAAGTTAGAAAAATTTGAGCTATTGGGCTGATTTTTCATGCAAATAGCGTAAAAATTGGGGAAAATTTGTCCTATTTTATGTCCTATTTTGCCGAATTTTCGTGCATATTTGCATGCATATTTTCTCATTTTACTTGCATATTTCCTCTTGCTCTGATAATAACATTAGAAATAGTATGTTTTTATTTGATTAAAACATTTGTTTCACTTGTTTGTTTGGAGTAATAACTTTTCTGTTTTCTAATTTGAATTTATGTAATATTTTATTGGTTAGTTATTGTATCTTCAACATAATTCAAGAAATATGAAGTATAAATTTTTGTTAATATTTGTGAAAGGGAAGACACCAGTAAACCATATAATTTACCAAAGAATTTTATTTATTAAAAAATCTGAATATATAATAGTAAACCCATTAAATTTGTACGTTTTAAACTTTAGTACAAACTCTTTCTCATAAAGTTTGTAATTGTGAAGTGTGACCATTGAACGGTTGTAATCAGTAATGGGCATATTGCTTCTGCTACTACCCAAGATATATTATTATGGTTTAAGTCCATTGTGATCGGTTAAAACCCTGTTAACTTGTTGGGAACCGGTTAAATGGGCATTACTTTTTAAATGCAGTTTACTTGTTCATGCTGCGTATTACTTATAAACGTCTTTAGTAATTTATTTTGCTAAATATTCATATATGTAACCTACGTAGCTTAAAGGTGATAGTGTTTAATCACTTTCCAAACTTTGCTTGGTACTTATGAAATCAAACTTTAATAAAACCCTTACTTATGGCACGTGTAGCTAAAATTGCTACTTTTGCTATAAATGGCATCTTCCATTTATTAAATAAAATGCTACCTATGGTTCAAGATATCATGTTACATGGACTCGGAATCTGATCAGATATGATAATGCCTTGGAATACTAGGTTATTGCTCACATGCTCAAATTGTTCCGATAAAATCTTAAACTCTAGCAGTCTTGTTATTAAGAAGTTGCTGAAAGTGAAGTGGCACAAAATCTTTAGTATGAATTTTGAGCAGTGGCATATGAATGTCTGAAAATAAAATGGCTGTGAATCTTTTCAATTGCCTAATTTTAAAAACAGTTACAGATACAACAGGAATATTTACAATTTTGTCTGCATTCTGTCATTTCAGTGTTTTAAATCCATAGAAGATATTCATCACTGGATCCCCTCACTTAAATTTAGGTGGTTAAATTTTAGCTATGTATACTTTTATTTAAATATTCTGTACTGCAAAATTAAGACGATCTGAACGCTGTAGGACCATCATGGAAGCAATCAATAATTACCATTACCAAACAAATTACCATACCATACAACGTTAGCTCAAAACATCCAAAAGCCAAATTATGTCTTCGTTCCTATTTTTGATTTTTCATTTGTCCTACAACCTCTCTGCAGGATATTCAATGGACTTAGAAATTGACCCACAGACATGTCATACATTGACAATATATATTGTAAAGTCAAACGGAAAATTCTCAAATGATTCAGCCAGCGACAATACAAAAGCCTTAAAACCAATGAATCTTGAGCTGGAAAATAGTATCATATCAAATTACGAGTATCTCTATCTAAAGAAGAAAATATCTACGACTTGGGTAATTTCCACAAGTCCACGTCATTGGAGTCGTTGTTCCGATGAAATGAAAAATGAACCAAGTCACCCAACAACAGAGTTTTATATTTCCAGCAAATTCATTCACACAATTACTCCTTCATCATGCGTGGTAATCTTAACTAGCGCCGCTGAGCTCTTGATGCCATCACGTGTGGACGACAAATCCTCCGACGGGGGCGAGGATCATTACACCGCAGTCTGGGAGCGATGGCTAAATCCTCCAGACAATGGCCAAGGCTGGAAAGCTTTGAATCGCTTTCACCGATCTGCTCTGCTCATTACTTTAATGAGTTCAAAACATCAAGTCAAGATGCAACCAACCACACGAAATATCTTTTCCTCATCTCCATTGCCGCTATTCATATTCGTTGTAAAAGCAACAAATTTCAATGAGTTGGAGAAAATTCATTGGCTTTGCTTGTATTGCGAAGTGGATTTGCGTGCATTTCGAAAAATCAGTCCATTCACAGCCGAATTCACAAAGTATGTCACCAGTTTCTATCAACTGAAAGCTATATCCTTTGGTGGGATATACGACCAACCAGAAAGCGAAGCAGAGCTGTTTGGTAATGTACTTTGGAACGATTTACTTTCAAAACCGATTCTATCAGTAAACATTCCAAGAATTCCTGAATTTAGCGAGCTCTACTACAAGCGCATGTGTCATGAGTACAGATTTATGATGAGACAAATATATCAAAAAACCCTTCTTGTCGATGGAAAAGAAACCAAGTTAAATTTAAGACTCATAAAATCGGGAATGCCTGATACTTTATACGTGATTCTATCATGCATTGATCCAACTGTAGATATTATTAAGGAAACTGGAAAAATGTTAAACTTCACAGTTCTCTTTGGAGGACTCTACCCTTTGCTGGGCATTGCTCCTAGAGCCATCGTTAACTGTGCATTTTTACATCCAACGGTCACACTCAAAATACACCCACCAACAACAGAGCTAATCCAGTACGACACCAGTAAAATCGTATTTAAATATTGTGCAAAAACGGAGGAATTCAGGGTGAGTGAAATAGTCAAGATTCTAGGTAATCCGTTTACGGGACGAGTATGGATGTGGATTCTGTTAACGCTACTTGAATACATTCTATACAATATAATCATAAGCAAGTTTTGGAAAAAAGAGAAAATACGCATACAAAACATTATTTTCGACACAACGCGAATTTTGTTGCAGAAGGCTACTGATTATCGAACAGCTGTCAACGTTATCACGCTTTGGCTGGCAGTTCTGCTTGGATTTCATTATGAATTTGTGATGACATCAAACATGATCGCGCCCCCATCACCATATATAATGAAATCCTTCACAGAACTTCTGCGAAATGGCTATGTATTAGTTAGTCCGATTGTACCCTTGGTGATAGATTCCTTGTGGGAAATATTTTCTAATAGGCATCGAGATGCAATACGCGTTATGTTTTCTTCGGCACTAAGCCAAGAAGGATTTCATGAGGATATTACTAATGACTTATATTGGAGTCCATTGTTTCGTGAAGCCCATCACCTAAATGTTACAACGGGTGAATTAATGCTTGATAAGCTAAATGAAGAAAGAAATCCAACCTTAAGCAACACTATAAGCTATTTCCAGGTACTTAGTAGCAAGCCCCCGATTAAAGGATCGTATTTTAATTCTGAAGATTCAATTTGTTACCTAGTACTCAAGCAATATGGAAATGAAATGAACTACTGCTCAATAAAATCATTACTTGGGAGAGAAATGAAACCTGTGATGAGTCGCTTATTGTATGAAGGAGGGATACGACAGAAGTGGATAAACATTGACGAATTTATAACATCGTTGGTGAACGAGGAGGAAACAATAGGTGGTGATGAAGTTGAAAAACTTTCACTTGATTCCAGAATTTTGTCTGTGATGACTTTTGCTGGAATACTATTGTTTGTATCACTTGCTATATTTTGTTGGGAAATTTTGAGTATTGAACGTTTGAAAATCATATGGAACAGATTCAAGTTGATGGTGAGATATCTAGTAAAAAGCATATTAAAATGTAAAATACAAAATGACGAGTCCAACAATGTATTTCCCTATACCGAGTAAAGTCCGATATAATTCTGGAATGAATGTGAAACATGAGGTAGTAATTTAAATATTATAAAATATCCAAATTATAAATTTTGACCTATGTACGCATATTAAACAAATGAACATATGTAAACTCATAAGTCTAGATACATTCATACAGATTAACTATATCTATGCTTAGCTAACCAAATATAAGATTAAAATAATTATAAGGTCTTGAAAATGCTGTAGCTTTTATTGATGTAAACATAAATTTCAATGTTACTACAATGTAGGTATATCAATCACGATATAGTAATAAAGTTCTAATATTTATGTATGTGAATTTATTTCGAAATGCAGATAACAAACAGATACATTTCATACACTTTAAAAGAGCATGCATCATGTAATTTTTCGATTCCCAATTTACAGGTTCAACTTACATAGTGTATAGACTATTCTAGAAAGCTCCCCATTATAGAACTTATTACTTTTGTAGAGCTGGAAAATTATTTTCTGCAGCTTACCAAATCTTATCTTCCGCTGCTTAACCAAAACTAACTGAACCTGTTTTTATTCAGTAAACCATATCGTCTCGTAAGATGCATTTTCGGACACTTGAAATCAGCCAAGGGAAATACATCAGGCAAATGAAAACGCGTAAGAAAAAACATCAGACACTTGAAAATCCACAAGAAATAAACATCAGACACTTGCAGTTTGGGACATTTTTAATATTTTAGCATTGCATAGCCTGATATTTGTCCTATGTATTGCAAAAAACCTCTTGAAAATCCATCAAGAAATAAAAAAGTTATAGCGGGTACAATCTTCCATGCATATCAGAAGGGCAAATAAGAGTCCTTTCTAGTTACTGTAATTTCAGAATTTGAAAAATGATTCTTGTTCAGAAAACTAGTTTGACTGTTATATTTTATGGTATAAGTTTGTAAAAATTATTTCAAAAAATTTTAATCATTATAAAACAGCATTATTTTGGGAGCCCCAAATAACATGCATGCATTGTACAGCTCCTCCCCAAAACCATGATTTTTGCAAGTGTCTGATGTTTTTTTTCTTACGCATTTGCATGTGTCTGATGTTTATTTCTTACTCTATTTCATTTGTCTGATGTATTTCCCTTAGCCATTTTCAAGTGTCTGAAAATGATTCTTACGAGACGATGTGACATTTGAAGCTGTTATACCGTTGAAACCGTTATATCAAACTTATGATGTAAACTACCACACATGCCGCATGTTGATTATGCAATAATTGACCGTTATAACGGCTTTTAAGGGTTGCTGTTTACCATTGGGTCGAAATTCTTTTGAGGGCCTTCATTTTGACCTAAGTTATCTTTGTACCAAATTTAGTGTCAGTTTATTCAATATTTTGGCTACGACGAACACGGAGAGACACACAGACAGACAGGAAGGACAAAACATAAACTACCTCATGGGCATGAAATGCATTCAGTAGCTAATAAAAAGCTCTGGATAAAGTTGAAACACTTGAAGTTGGCCAAGAAAAGGTATAAAGTATAAAGCGGCGATGGTGCGGTTATTGTCGTCACTGTTTCAACTTGTAACGCTTAGCGTAACATTCTCACAATTTTATTCATCCTAACACTTCTGGTGTAATTTTCACAAAATGAGTAAGCCATATAATTTCGGGTCAATTTTGATTTTAAGCAGAATACTTATTATGATACAAGTGCTATAAATACATTACATTTCTGTTTCTTCAGCAATTTCCGGAGGAGTTGAAGCATGGGTCACCACTGCTGTGGAGGATAAGTCTGTCGCCAAGGCAATTGTCTTGGCAGGGTCGCTTCGACGCGTGAGGACTGCGAAGAAATTAGCGGTTTTTACCACTTTCGCTGTCTCCAAGGAACTAAGGTATAACTAATTAAATTAATGATGTTAATGGAGAAGGAATTATTTTGGGGGAAATTACCCTCCTGGGAGAAGGGTCTGTTATGCACCTAAAACATCTCAATTGGGTTACAGGGAGAAGCTGAAAGCGGTTTTTGACTTGGTTGCGATTCTCGAACATGAGGTTCCGAACGGGTTTAGCCTAGATGACTACGCCAAGATCCAGGGATTTTCTCTCCAGCTTTTCAATAAGTGTGTGTTCCTTTCACCAAACACACTGGTAATTAGCCACCATTAGCATTCTTCATTTATATT
>JAQIXX010003886.1:0-17982 GCA_034700605.1 Willowsia nigromaculata
CCACCCTGTTATCACACGTTATATTCAGCTCACCAACCCACCTACCTATGCTGATAACGTAATATGTGGATAAGCCCTAAGCTGAGAGGTTGTCAAGGCAATGCATATATAAATGTGAGTGTACCTGAACCCTTTTACAACCTGGTTTCATCTCTTTAATTCCTCTTTCCCCATCATCCTTTCAACTAATTGCAATAGTTTCGCTATAAAATTAACAATTGATGCTAAACTTAATGAAAAGCTAATGATTGTTGTGCTAACTGTCTAACCAGAGGTGGTGCGCTACCAATTAAATTTTTATGCATGAGTCAGTGTGGGAATTAATAATTTTTATAGTAGTTCCCCTGACTATATTACTATTATTATTATTACTACTATTAGTACTTGACTTGCTGCTAAAATCAAAATCTTTGCAGGGCCACTTAAGTTAATACGATATTGATTTACCAGTTTCCCAATTTCCCACCAACCAAGTTCTTAGCTCTCATTGGTTCACAGCTGGGGGATGAGTCAGGGAATTATTGACAGGTAAGTAGTAGGATTGCAGGAAATTCAAAATATGACAGGCCATTAATTGGCTTAGATTATTCCACCCTGTACTGAGTTTGGAAATGAATTGTTAGCGTTCAAACTTATTACATAATTTTTTGCTTTTTTTAATCTCCTCACATGTGTTTGTATATATTTAATATAAACCGTTAAGGCGAAACAAGCTCATTAAATAATTATTAAATAAATAATTAACAGCGTTCTAAATTGTCTCAATCACCAATTCATTTTAAATGCAGCCAGTAAGAAAAACAACAACCACTAAATTTATGAAAATACATTCATTTTGGTTTATTGAATCGAAAAAAATGTCCATAAAACAAGCTACTTGCTCATTGACATCTGGACATATTCCTAATTTTGTGTTTAAATAACTTGTCCTTAATCAAAACTACATTTTTAGTCCATTTAAACCTTACAATGAGAAAATAATTAAAATTACTGTTCCGTGGACAACTTTAAAAGTCTCATTCATCATCACTGCTAACGTCAACGAGATTGGAACTGCTATTTCTCATGTTCATAATCTTCACTTGAGGTTCCAAAACTCCGGAATTTGAATCATTGGCGACGAAATTTGAGCTTTCCTCACTGAAAACTGGAGAAATGTCAAGAGAGCTTAGGATGTCTGCTTCCATGCATACCTCAGAATCAGGATCAATCTTTTTCTTCTTTACATCCAACTTTTCAGTCTGGCCATTCAAATCTGAGACTTCATCAATCTTATTTTCACACAAGGGTTTTGGGACCTCCTCCTCATCTTCCAGAATTTCATTAGTTAATTGGACGACGAAAATGTTATCATCTTTCTGATGCAAATGCAATTGACTTTTTTCATCTGACATTTTTGGTGCAAGATTTGGACCACTAGATGGAGTTTTTATGCTGAATGGTTTAATCCCTAGTGTTTGTGAGAGTGAGGAAATCTCAATGATGAAATACAGCAAGCCGGAAATGCACAAAACGCCACAAATCACAAAAATGCCATGAATATCAGGTCGAGAGATTTGGTCTCCTGGCAAAACCTTGTTTGGATTCGGATCTTCTTCCCTAATTCCCTCGGTATGTCTATGTGCTAATTGTGCCCAGTACTCCCATTTCTCAAGCAGTCCACTTTCTCTAATTCGCACGTATGTTTGCGCCATCCAATGTCGGTTCACAGTGTACATTTGTACGAAAAATGGAATAGTTTCTAGGTATTCAGGAATTGTGTAGCACTCCGGATCAGTTATGTTAAGCTGGACAACAATTGCATTTTTGAACTGAAGCAAGGTCATTGTTTCGTCGGATTTGGCAAACATATTCAAGTAATTTTGAATAAAATATGTTGCGTATTCCAAATTTGTTGTGTTATAAGGATTTACCGAATAAAAGCTTGAGTTCAGCTTCTCCAACAGACCTTTTTCCTTAAATACATCATGGAACAATTCCCACGGGGAGTCAAATTCAGTTGACCAAAATATTTTGTACCCTGCTAACAGTGCTTCGTCAATGGATTTGAAAGGTTGGATCCTGTCAGGGACAGTGAGCGTACTCATAATCCCATTTCCATAGAAACCACAAGCAAACCACCCTAAAAACTGCAACAAAACACAAAACCTGATTTTGTTCATGTATTCCTGCCCGGAATTTCCAAGAACGACTCCAAAGCTGTTAAGAACTTGCCAAAATAAGAGACCATTTCCCAATTTGCCCATTCGCCTTATTAGCAATGTGATAAAAATGACTGCGCACATCATAAAAATCCAAATTGCACTTGTAAATGGGCAAAACCAGGTGGACAAATCAATTGACCGATTTTTGTTGACGCTTACGTGACTTACGCAATGTATCAAGCATTGTGTTTTGTATTCTGCAAACGTAAGTCCTGTTTTCATGATGTAATCTGTGAATCCATAGAGAGGACCATAATCTGCATATGACACCGTGTTGGCAATGTAGTGAATATGTTTTGAAGATCCTTTAATGTTTGTTTTTGCCGTCATATTCCACATATCTACCTGCGTAAAAGAAACATTGTGGTGCTCTGAAAGCAAAATCGTTGACATTATGCGGCTATCGCAAAGTTCAAAATCATTATGTGGAAACAAATGTCGTTCGCAAAAAACAGATCTTCACTCCATTCGAAATAATCCGTTTTGGCGTTTAATAAAGCGATGACTGTTAACCCATCCCCCTTCTTGCAATATTTCTGGTGGGCATTCAACGGCATGCTTAATTTCCACATTACTGAGACTTCAAAGCTCTTGTTTATTTCAGCAGTTTTCGCATAGTACGCGCTGCAAATTAATACGGACTTAATTACAACTCTGTTGTCGTAAGAAGGTGCCGCATAAAGAATGACTTTCAATGCGGGGTAGTCCCTCCATTGTTGGTTGAAGAGGAGGAGAATATTTGGTTCTACACTATGAATTCCACTAATAGGAACAAGAAACAAGGTTGTCGGGTGCATGGCAATCGTATAAAATGTGCTATCCAAGCTTTCATGACATGCAATCACAATGTGAAATGGCTGTGTGAACTTGAATGGATAATTGTTAAAGAAGTAGTCTTCAGCCCATTGGCTGTAGATTCTGTATCGTAGTAATTCACTTGTAAATTGGATTTCTAAAGGATCATTCCAGCAGTAGAAAATCACTTCATGGCTCCCTTGAGAAAGCGATAAAACTTCCAGAAACGAGTGTAAACCTTCTTCCAGAGCTTGGCGCTCAAAACTTGAGTTCTTATTTGATTCAGAGAAGTTGACAAAACTTGAAATTGCTATGTGCATCCAAACTATTATGATTATTACTGAAAAAGTCTTCCAAGCGGAATTCATTGTTACGGTTTGGGAAAGGAAATAAGGCCCAGCAACAATGCAAAAACCTCCAAATTGATTGTTACAAATAATCTTAATGTTGTACTATTTTTATAAAGGGGGGCTTCTAATGCAAGTATTGTTATCCTGTTTCTAAAATGCTAAAAAAATTCTAGACGAGTATTCTAAATAGGTTAAATTAGAAACTATTATGATGTCTGCAGGGAAACAAATAAGTTGTGATTGATTGAAAAGTTGCCATTTACGAAATTGTGTGTACTATTAAGCCCTACTGTTACAATCTTAAATTAGTATATATTGCTAAGGAACATACTACTGCATACTTCAGTATTATGAATCATTCCCCTCTGCAAAAACTTCAATAACCTCATGAATAAATTTCAAAATTTTGTTTGACTTTCTCAGTAGGTTTATCAAGCTCAAAATATCTTACTGTAATAAAGATAATGTTGAAATGAAAATATTTTTGCCACTTTGGGCTTACTTCGCCATCACTCAGAACAGAAAATGAAGTTGCGTATGATTTATCAAATAATTACATATTTTTTGAGTAGATGTGAGCTAAATAGCTTTCCATTTGAATAAGTTTACTGCGTTAAGCCAAAGTAGTAAGAGCAGAATATGGTATCGTTTTTCCCAAAAAATCCTTTAACAATTCAGTATATTGTTTTTCGGTTCCTCAATTAGTAATAGAGTCCTAAAATATTTTACTTGTTGTAGAATATAACACTTGTAAATGGAACAAAGTAGATGTATATCTTACGACTATGAGAAATGCCCTCTGGTATCCTATGCATGTGACTTATCTCTATAGTTTGTTGGCCTGCAAAAACATCCTGTTTTTGACTATTTGTTGTTTGGCAAATGTGTATAAATAGTTTTGTTTTAACAACTATTCAACTTTTTCTTTCCACTACTAAATATGCTGCTATGTATTAATTTGTATAGGATGAAATGGGCAAGAAATTTAGATCCATATTGCTTTACATATAAATTGTAAACCGAAGTAGTGAAATTTATCTGCGGAGAAAAAAGAGTAATGAGCAAGCATGGTCAAAACCCAAGCGTTTGGAGATAGAAACCCGTACCCGCGGGTTTTAGGGGTTCTAATGGGTATTGGGTTTTAACGGGTTTTGACTGACTTTGGCGGGTTTTCTATGACCCCATTTAAATGCATGTTTATTTGTTAGAAAAGCCCATAAACCCATTAAAACCCAGCAAACTAGTCTATTGCCCCAATAAACCTGGGTTTATACGGGTCTGCCCACTTGCATTAAAACCCAGCGTCCATGACTGATTGTAAACCACGTCTTTGAAAACAACGATTTCCCCGAGCATATGTATAAACGAATATACATTTAATACCAGAACTAATGTACATTAACAAAATTTTATTAAAACGCTCTATGAAAATGTTTGACTCAAACAGACAAAATATTGCTGGTTTGACTGAACGGACTGACTCAACGGAGAAGTTGTCATTGAAGCAATAAGTCTAAGCAACTTGTCCATACAAATACTGTGGAACAAATCAAACAAAATGATGTTTGATGACAGACTGACAACCCGAAAAATTTAATACGATGACTACTTCCCTTTATCATTTTTAAGCCATAAATATCTGTCTTAAAACCTGGATGGTATGCTGTTTAGTTTTATAAGTATGTACAATTGCGTTAACACAAGCAGATTTTAGGATTTGTTTTTTGACATGCTGTCCATGTGAATAAAAAATTTATAAAACAAAACCACAGGCAAAAATAAAATTGAGGTTAACGTTTTCATAGTGCCAGTGCAAAGCCTAGACATACACAAGCTTTTGATACGCTTCCTTTATGGTTATTTATAATTATTGTCGAGGAATGAGCAGAATTCATTGAGCACAAATAAATAAGACGAATTGTCAAATGGGATATATTTATCGAAGCTTTGCTGATCGAATTTTTAATGATGACTGGGCGACGTGTATGTTTCATGGGTATTAAATTGGTATACTATCCTACATGCTCACAAATATTGTTTAATCTGCTAGACAAGTCTGCTCGTCAAAATACGTGCTTTCACGTTGAGTTTGAAACAGTCATTTTTACCATTTCAAATCGGAATTATTTGAGGTGAAACCTTTTGGAATTGTTGTATTAACTGTATGATTTGCATTGTAGAAGCTTACTAATATCGGAATAATTGGAAATACATATTTGCGGATTATACAATTAGGGGTAAACAGTTTATTATAAATCAATTGTTATTCCAATTTTTATCATTTTGGCTCAAAATTTATCGCACCAGAAGGTGATACGCATGTTAGTTATAAGCCAAAAATACAATTTGCTAGAAAAAGGGTTTATGATACTTAAATATTGTGTGTTAGTTTTATCACAAGTTCATTACAATGTCGGAATGACAAATTTTGATTTTATAAGTTCATCACCAGACACCAGCAGTATTGTCTGTTCAGAGAAGGCTTGCAACGAAGAAATCTGAAACATGGAAACGTTATGCAACAAGGATGCATGATTTTTAAATATTCCATAGTGAGATCCACATATTTTCATATTTCAAGTATTGTATTTTGAAGTAATAATTTAAAAATTTGCTCATGTTAACTTTAGAAAATTCCAGTTGATTTATCTTATTTTTTGTCAATACAAACTAAAACTTCGACATCGCTGATTATATGCAATAGTATTCAATGAATAAACAACAAGAACTCATAATGAAAATGATCCTGTCGATTTGTATTAAGCGTCAGAAGGTTCACATAATTATTACCATGAATACCGTAAATTTTCAATTAAACGCCTTCTTCCAATTACTAGTCCCTCCCAAATAGATGCCCCGGCGTCTACGGACTAAAAGGTCCCCAAATGCTCTTAGACGCCCCTCCCAATTACTAGCCCCCTCCCAAATGGAGGCTCTGTCAAAGAATGAACTCTATAGACTATAACATGTACAACAGTGCATGTCTGCCAATACAAATGGTAGTAACGACAAAGTCACCCTTGTACTTAGATCTTTGTAATTTTGAATTCACTTTTGTACACAAGTCTATGATAGAATGGCATTTTTCAGTGTTTTTTTATCAAATTACTAAAGGCATAACAAAAGTCAGAAGTTAATGAATGTCTTTAGACGCCCCCTTCAAATACTGGCCACTTCCAAATAGACGCCGGGGCATTTCTGGACTAAAAAATCGCCGAATGCTCTTAGACGCGCCGGCGTGTAATTGTGAATATACGGTATTCACTTTTATGTGTTAGCAATTATTCTTATCGCTTTATTGTGAATAACGGTTTTAGCACATGTAATTGATTCTTAACTGACTTGAATGAATGAAAATGTAACAATCTTAGCTCTGCTATTTTAATATCCTCATATAGCATATTTGATAGAAATGTGCTCCAATTTGAGGAGACCCGGCACAAATGTTTTTGAATCGTCATAGAGCTCATGATCTTTATCTAAATATGAAAAGTCAATAATATCTGAGAGTTTTTTCAAGTCGCTATATGAAGTTTGATTGGGGTCACGAATCCTTAAGAGGTAATTATCTGTCTCCGTAGATATCAGGTCAAACCAATTACCGAAAGCCCTGGGCAATCATGATCTGCGATGAATCAAGCTGAATGATGGTGCAGGTGTGCATCTATAATATATTTTAGAAATGCCGAATCATGACTTAATCATGTCAAATTAAGTTATTGTCTTTTATTAACGATTTTTTGTTTTGTCAACGGGTTTAAATATTTGAAAATTATGTGAATTAGCTGGAGCGATACTAATGGCGTTTTGGTTATTAAGACACTACTGAATTAAACAGTAAACTCTCATTTCGTGTCTTAACAATGCTTTGGTATTTGGTGCTTCGTGTGACGGGTCTCCATCTAGTATTTTGGTATAAAGTTAATAGACAGACAGAAAATATGAATACATGGTGTCTGCATGATTATTGTTTATCAGAACCAAATATGAAACCACATTTTAGCGTTGAAATATAAATAGACGAACATATGCTTCCCGTAACTTTAATTTTATGAGCATTTAATATTTAATTCATAGGTAATGCCGTTATAAATGGTTCAATGAATCCAATAATTATTGATGATTGATCGTAATATTTAAGAAAAATATTGACGCAGTATATTTAGGACAATAACCCTGAAACAATTATGTAGTCTTTTAATATTTATTACAACGAAAATATATGTTAAACATGTATAGTTAATTATTTTTAGTTAATTTTTAATAATAAATGTTTCAAATTAACTTCATACATAAATTCAGTAATTAATAGTTTTTAATGGTGATGAGAGAAGTGATTATGTTATAGAACACATTTTAATAATGATACAAATAATAGTAATACTATATTTTTACAAATAAGTTATAAAATAAAATATTTCAATAAATTTTTGTTATAATGTGGTTATCGTTTGAATAAAAAATCAGTTCTTAAATAACTAATGGTGTTTGTCCATGTGCTTTTTCTTTCCATTGAGAGTCTTGAACGCTTTCATGCATATTTCACCATCAGGTGCTTGGTGGTAACAAGGAATAGTGGAATCGTATACTGATGCATTCCTAACCAGTGTCTTGATATGTGCATTAAGAAGTTGTTTCAATTTGAATCGCCTAAAAATAAATAGGACATTCGTGACATTTGAATTATCTTTATCCTATTCAATTATACCAATGTATTTTATTTTAAGAGAAATGTATTTGTCAATTATTGGTTGTAACTCACTTGTCGCATATGGCACATACATGTGGTCTGACATCAGACTTGTCGTGTCTGGAATCGACATGGCGCTTAAGGAGGTCCTTTCTTATCGGAGGAGGAGCACTAAAACCGTTCTCCTGCTAGCATCACATTGTATGAAATTTACATGCATATGATAGACACATTCATCTCCAATACTTCCAAATGACCGTAAGTGACTAACGGCGACACACACAGAAATCGGGATATAAAGAGTAGCAACATTTACCTATACTTTAGCTATTAAGAGTACTATTAAATTTGTATTAATTTGCTGTAAAATTCTCATTTATTTTAGTATGGAAATTCTAGCGAGACATTTGGTCATCACTACATGTAATAGCAGTCCAGGTCATAGCCGATGTGACATAATCCCTACATCATACTCATCAGAATGGGAGCAAAATATATGTAACCAACATGCAAAGCAACAGTGCAAACAGAAAATATGATGTAGGGCAACCCCTAGAATCAACTCCCGTTGTTCTTGATAATGGTGATAAAGAAGAGGAAAAATTCACGGCTGAGGATAAAGGGCTTCGTTTCGAGAAAGTAGAGGAAAAAGCAGAGAGTAGAAATTTATTCTGTAGCTGAAAAAATGAAAAAAACCAACATTCAACAAAAGAAAATTCATGTTTTTTGTGTAACAATTGCAGAACTGTTAATTTAATGTATATATTTTTCTCAAGGAGTTTCCTCCAAACGACCACAGTAAAGGACATATGTCACATGTTACATAAAAACAGAAAAAAAGTGGTATGGTTGTTAATTGTATGATTACATTATAACGGAGAGCTCAGGATCTTACTTTGTAAATACAATGCTTTTTACATTGCTTGTAGGAGGGCAATGAATACCAAGTGAACTTTGTGGTGCAGGTTGCAGGCTACCTGCAACATTTTATTCTGCTAGTCACAAGGGCAATTGTAAGTAGGCTCCAAATTCCTGTTACTCGAAATTCTGCTGCATCCTATATTCCGACCCGTGTTTTTAATCTGAAAACCATTTGTTAAACAAAAATTAAAATAAGTTTTTAAAAATTTACTTGACATATAGCAACAAAATTTTCTAGATAATAATGAATTCAATTTATGAATCAATAAAGAAATTTAAAACAGGAGTCGTCTTCGATTTTATGTAAAATATGAAAGAGGTAAAGCGCGTTACACTGTTGCATTCATTCATGGTTAGTTTTAAAAACCCAATTAAACATAAACAATGATGACTCACTATCGGCTTGTTAAAACTTGTTAAACTTAAACCATCAACCACAAAGCTCGCAAAAGGTCTCTCCAGTCTGAGGATTTTGCAAAATATAATAGAATATGCTTTTTATATAAACACACAATCTGTTACAGAAATTATATGTAACCTGTACGAGTGTTTTTAAAACTTTTTTAACAAAATGCCGCTCAATCTTTTCTCCTTCACGTAGACAAAATTTAACTTAGTTTAAAATATGTTCCAATAAAAAATGTGAAAAACCTGAATCACTTCAAACTTTGAAAGCCTTCAATTTTGAATACTTTTCCGAAGAACAATAAACATCTGTGAAACTTAGGATCTGTGAAGTTTGTCTGAATCTACATGATCATCGTCGTTTTACCTGAATGCTCAGCCCACGTATAGCACTCCATGTATGTAACCACAATTGAAACTCATATCTGAAACATGAATAAATATTATGTGAACATTTTTGTTCACGCATGGGTAGGGGCTATGAGTATATGAATGTCGTTTTTCTAAAATACTCCACCGATTATTTCTAACTATAGTAGATGGTTTACTTCGTAATAAATATTTATATTTACGAGTAAGGCGTTCTCACACGAATTAATGTTAGTAATTTCCTGCATACATGATTTTATTATATTCTTTCTTCACTTATCATTATTCAAGGTTGATACTCTGTATATACAAACCTGTTTCTATTGTATGTAGACCACTTAATATGGAACTGTTCCTGCTGCTGCTACCATCCACCCATACCCACTCCAGCCAAAGGTTAAGAGCACCTTATTCAGTTTTCAACTTCGTTTTCTTAAATGAAATCAGTCCTCTTCTCTTGTCCTTTAGAAAAAAGTTCTCAACTATTTCAATGGTGTATTGATCTGTATTGATTCGTTCCACTCTAAAACCTCCAGATCTCGAAAGGAGTTACAATTTTAATTACTTTGTTGATCAAAAATGTGTTGCGAGATAAATTTTATCATTTCACTTTTGCTCCAGTTTTATCAATCCAGACAACTTGTTTTGAACTCTTGTAAAACTTGTTTTAATCCCGCATTTTCATGAAAGTCATATCACATCCGCTCATTACTTACAATGCTTCATGTTTTGCAATACAAAAGCGTTACTTATTACTTACTCTCGTTTTTATGCATTCACTTTATTTTTTATATACACTGTTTTTGAGCTTAATTTTGTCTGGATAACATGAAGCAGTTTCAGGTTAGTTTTTCATTGCATCGTGAAATTAGTTAGTTTTTCATTGCATTGCATGTTGTTCTCGTGATAGTGTTCTAATTCAATAGTCACATTTTGTGCTCACATCAAAACGTGCTCTGTAGTGGGACAAAAAGAGACTTGGTTGGATTGGTACGTTCTATTATTTTTATTTTTATTACTGCTTTTAGTTTTGTCACTTAGATAGCTTGTTCGTGCTATATCGCCCATTTACTTTAATGTCATAGCTGCTGAGAGTTTCTTAATTCGCTGCCTTTTACCAATAAAATAATATAGATGAATACATTTGAACTTTAAGCTGTTTTTATACCGAAACTTTAAGCTGTTTCATACATGTATTTATACACAAGGCATTATTTTGGAGATTCTATTTTTTGGCTATTCTGATTTTGTTTATTTCTAAATATCTGTCTATACATGTCGCTATAGTTAATTTATCAAAATGGCTCGATTTCCAATTCTTGTGTCTCATAGATTTTCAATCAGTGGAAGAAACTTACATATTAAATAAAGTTGAAGAAATATTTGCTTTTCGTCCAGGTTCCCCTGCTGTTATTCGATTATTTTGCGTTCAGAAAAGGAAATGAAAGTTTTTCAAATGCATGCTTCTTCAATGAGTTTGCCTTTTCCTGGTGGCATCCCATTTTTAAGTACCCTTTCCCCCGGGTTTTGCCCCCTTATTTACGTTTTTAGATCTTTATGCAGAAAATTCAAAATTGAGGTGATAAAGCAGGAAAAAAGGATGGGAAACACGGAAAAAAGGGTACTGAAAACATTTTTCCCTTTCCAGATCAGTTCATTTCGGATTCGCGATCATAAAGTTGTAGACTCTAGTTCTCAGGCGACTTCCAAATTAATAACAATTCGTTATCATGTACTGGCTAATACATTTTTTAGAACTCCTCACACTTTCATTCCATTGTCTGTTGTGAAGCGTTATTACGCTCAGGTTTAAAAGTTGTCGCTCACTACCTGTTTGAATTTACCAATGCCTTCTAGCTCACATCAAGAATATTTTTCTCAATTTGCAGCACCCGTTTTCTCGATTTATTTTATTTATCTCAAGATTTATTGTCTTATTTTGCTCGCTTGCCTAAACATTTAGGTTTGAATAATAAAGAGAGAGGTGCTATGGTTTCTACTTATTATCCTTTTGCATGCACTCCAGTCTAACTTAGTGATTCGGCTTTAGACAAAATGTATTTTACTCCGGGTGGTCATAGATTATGGACAGCTAGCATTCCATTGTCCTTAGAACGATACGCTTAATTGTACAAATGCCATGGTTTTCCATCTACTTGTCCTCAATCTCTTTCTTTATCTCTACAATTAGCTCCCCAAGCTTATAAAGGTATCGATTTATTTTATGGTCTGACAGGCCCTTACGAAATTATAATAGTTAGAGGAAACTGTTTGCGTAGTATCATTAACACCACAGCTAGTGTCTGATTGCAATTTTATCTTTATTTATCTTATTGGCTTCAAAATAATCCTATTGCCTGTTCTTGCGATTCCTCATCTCATTAATCAGAGGTAGAAACTTGTAACCGCATTAAGCCTATCGTATCACGCATGATATATCTGGACAAACTCGCACCAACCTCTCCAACACAATCTAATTTGTTATGTGTTTACGCCTCGCCCTTTCGTTTTTTGCAAGTATATGATTATTGTTATTTCGCTTGAGGTTCCTTCTTTTTAAGGAATACCCATGGGGAAGACACTGTTTTGATTGCCTCCCATCCTTGGCTGATGGTTAAGAAGACAAGAAACCCACACCCGTACAGCACAAATAACAATTACATTTTTTCCGAAAGTGGTCCAATGGCTTTGATCATGATTCTCCATATACTCTAATGGGAAATTGACCACTTTCGTTCTTTCTTTCGGCCCGTCAATAACCATAATGCTCCGGATTTTATGCTCAGCTCGCATCTGTTGCTGTTTTGCTATATGTGGGTTGCGACTACTCGTATACTGTGGATACCAGCAAAGATACTTCAAGAACTTGTTTTTGCTCCTCTCTCGTTGAGCTTTACCACTATGAAAAAAATTATGTTAGCTGTTTTGCAGTGCTATAAACTACATTTTAACCACACTTTCCCTTTCCTTCTGTTGATCTGTGTTTACCAGGTGTATCATTATTTCTATGTTTACCTTTTCCTGCTCTTTGTATTATTGAAAATATGTTGTATTCTATTCGAGTTTATTTTTGGATAGATGTTTAAAGTTTCCAAAATTCAAATTGTGAAGTGTCGTTAAGTCACTCCTTTTTTAAAAGAACGAGGAGTGTAAGGCGCTCTCACATCGATTAATGTTATAACATTATATGTTACATTATTAATGTTTCAAATTAATATCAATTTCCTGTGTACATGATATCATTATAATCATTCTTTACTCATCATTATTCAAGGTTGATACTCTGTATATAAAAACCTGTTTCTATTGTAAGTAGACCATTTAATATAGAAAAGTTGCTGCTGCAGCTACCATCCAACTAACTCACTCCCGCAGCTAAGAGCCATATAGTAAGAACACTAATTAATATGATATATTCATGTTTAAACTCCTATTTAAATAAAAGCAGTCGTCTTTTCGTGTCTTCTATAAAAAGTTCACAATTATTTCATAGGTAATCTAGGGTTTGACGGCAACAAAACTGTGTATTTTTGCTGTTAGGTGTATTACTCGTTCACATTTCCCACTGCTTGTTTGACTAATATGTAAGTATCCATTCAGTAGAAAATCTGATGTGTTATGAACATATGTTGTGCGTAACATACATTGTAACCAGTGCAGTTAAACATTTGGTGGATCATTGCCCACTTTACAAATAAGTGGTAAAAAAGTTTGAATTTCATCTTTTGTTGCTGCCCAAATGAGACGGTAGCGATATTCTGGTTGACCAAACTCTAACTGAAATGTATTGGAAAAGCTTGCCCATCAGTTAGCCGCATCATCGACGGCAAGTCTGCCTAAACTGAAGTAAGTGTACTCCTAGGAAATAATAAATGCAGGTCAATCGCTTTCTAGTTTAAAACCCCATTCATGAACATCGGTGCTACCATCGTATTTTCTGATCATACGCAAGGTCAAAGTCTATTAAATGCGTTGTGAGCGTTCAACAGATCGTAATTTCGAGGAAAATTGTTTGCATTGCTCTCACATTCTTTCCGATTCCGATCGCCGTTTAGTATATTCAATAAATCGGCAGGTTCATTTTGATCCCCGTTACGGGACATGATGAGGAAGGTCGGAAGAGGTGAGAAAGGCGCTGGTATGTCTTATTGCTGTAGGGTGAAAAGTTTCTTTCTTCCTGAAATAAGTTTACGGATTTACTCCAAATTTGGTACACATGTTCCTTTGGCCAAAAAGGTTTTGAACGGAATTGATGACCAATCTGTCAGCGGCAACCAGTAAGAACCGTTATAACTACCAATTTCAGCACAATGAACATAGGGCATGGCCGTGCACAAAACATTAAGTTCAGTAAAAAAGTAATCCGATAGATAAGTGAAACTGGCAAACTGGCATAAGTGATCCACCTCTTCAATTGTCATCCAAGCATCAGTCTGCTGAATATATTGAAAAAACAGCTGAAGGTCCAATTACTGTGTAAACAGCAATCTTTTTCCTGGGCTCAGTGGGCCAATGTTATCATGTTCTCCAGCGGAATTGTCCAATTTATCCAGTGAGCTCTCGGGAAGAGCCGGAACATTGTCGATGAACATACTTCGCTCGTTGTGTTGCATCTCTACATTCCCTTCTTCAGTCTCATTAACCGATCCAGTGCAAAGTTCAGCTTCTGGCTGGCAATTGTTAAACAACATAAGGTGGATTCCCTTATTGCGTCGAGCTACGCCAGACATCTGCATTACTTCTTTTGGTGACCAGCTTGTCACCAAATTGGGGGTCCCATTGATAGCGTTCATAACATGTGTTTGTCTGGATGCCTCGATGTACACACAATTTGTGTAAAAATTACTTTATTAGAGTAAATATTTGAGCTTTAAATCTATGAGCAACCTATATTCATTTCCGAAACGATAATACTCTTTAGCTCATTTTTATTGGCACAGGTAATAGCCTTCTTCATAAGCTCAAGATAAGCGACCTTTTCCTCCCCTGCCAGCACTTAACACACTCGTGTCCTTGATCCCAGATAGAAGAAACTCCACTAATCACTAATTTATCTTACAACTCCTCCCTTTTTCCGCATCCACTGAACCCCAAGAAAGTCTCCTAATTAATAATATAAAAGTAACACTAATTAGTCAAATTCTGAAACATACTTACTCAGAAGTACTGCTACTCCTAACAAAATCAGACTCTACCGCGTGTTGTCCATCCTTCTCCAACTTACTATCTTCATCATTATTTGGTTTCTCCTTAGTCCCATTCGCAATCCACTGACGAAGTAATCTCAATTGTCTCCCCTTTCTACTTTTTAATTAGGTGTTCTTAGTCTCGCTTTAAGATCAATATTTTGATCGTCTTTTCCACTTAACTATTTCTTAAGTATCTTTAATTACTTGCTTACTCTACGAGTTTACTTCATTTCGCGCTTGTCTGTATTCAAAAGATAATTTGGTTTTATCAATTTGTTTGGTAAGGTATGCTGGTGTGTTAAGGAAAAATTCTCCAATATGTTCCGTAGCGTTTGCCATGTCACTTGCACTTTCCCAAGTTCCCTTCCATTCAACATTCTCGTTGCGTAACCTGCAGTCGATTAGATGCAAATTGTCCACACTCAGCAATGTATTTCTGAGGGATTTTCTATTGCACCAAAAACTCATCACCAAACCGAATACTTGTTAATTTTCGGTTTCAAATTCCAGCTGCATTATTCAAAATCTCTAATTAAGCGTCACAAATATCTTTCACCCGGGAGTAGTTAGGTTATTGTTCAAAAAGTACAATACAATCTCAAATGTCCCTTTCCATGAATTCAGAATTAAATTTTTTGTCGTCTCAATGACAACGCGGTTTTTATACTGTTGTTTTTTTTTCAGCAGAGCATATGTAAAATGCATCATTTAGGCACGCACAAGGCGGGGTGTGAGGTACCTTCTGCGCATGTTATTTGTGGTGATTGTTCGTATTTATATGCGTAGAATGAGTGGAATATGTGTTGACAGGCCATTGTCCTAATCCACTATCTTTCTTGTATCCATTTAAAACTAACATATAGTGCATTTTTTCCTCGTATGTTTTACTCATGATGTGGTATATACACTGTGCATTACTATCTCAATCCCAAGTATAATCACTACTGATGGGAAAACAGTTCAATAGGAAGTCAAAATTGCTGGATACGAAGGCATGATGATAGTCAATAGTAAAAGTGTACATGCGTATACACGCATGATTTAGGTTCATATACGCGTGCAACTTGTTTCATAATATTTTCCTCAATAAGCTTAATGGAGAGATGAACAAAAAGAAGGCCCAACTAATAATGTTTTCTCTCTACGTATTCAACGAAAAGTAATAAATACATAAATGTATAGCACGAATAGCATTCCCTTACTTTTATTGCACTTAATCCCGAAAAATTGCGCTTGACACTTGTTTATTTATTTGAATACTACTAGGATTGACAAAACTAACATTTGAGATGGTTGTAGATAAAATGTTAGTTTGCTGGCCTTTTATGGGCTTTATATGAAGAATCATACTGCATTTTAAGTAAACAAAATATGCTCCATAGTACATTTTTTAAAATAGGAAACGTGCAAGCCTGTTTTTGGTTATAGTGTGTGTTCATTCAACAAAAAAGGAGGATTTTTTTACTATGTGGTTTTTGCCTTCATGTTAGAAATGCCTCTTTGGACAATAGGGTGGCCCTTATAAAGGTTTTTGGGTTTATATGGGCGTCAAACCAGTCGGCGGCGCTTCATAACCTGTAGAATTGATGTGAGATCTTTCTCTAGTTGATCACGAAGACGATCAACGTAAGATTCAAGGTGTTTTTTGTTTTCATTCCGGCTTGCTTCTTATAATTTAACAAGTGTATCATTTTGGTTTTCTAGCTCGTCTACATGATATCACTTTTCCTACTATCTGTTGGCAAGTTTGTCATATCTTCCGTACATGCGTTGTCTCTCCGGTTCAACTGATTCCAAGGAGGCAGATGAACTTGATCGTTCGTCTATACGTTGGAAATTATCCCACAGCTCACAAATGTCAGGCGGAAGGACGTCTTCTCCCTATAAATTTTCAAACTCCTCACTCCTTTATTGTTTGGCAGCTGAGTTTTTCTGAACGATCAGTTTGAGTTATAAATTTTTTCTTATATTTGTCCTTTTTCTGTGTTCGGAATTTTTCCACAGCTCACAAATGTCTGACGTATGAGCGTTTTTCTCTTAATTTTTGTGCGAGCTCCTCATCCACCATAGGTTTGCAGATAGTGTTTTCATTACTGTTGTCCATTTTATAGAAATTTAACAAGCAGTTGAATTTATCAGAGCAAGCAGTAATTTTTTATTACTTGCCGAGCATAAACCCAAACCTCAATGCTCGGGCGAGCATCATAAAAAAGGCCAAACTCGGCCAGGAACCGAGCTTAAGCTCGGTGCTTGGTGCAGCCCTATTGCACGGCGTTCAATTTTATTGAATACTATTCCTGTTACCAATTGTAATGCAAAGTCAAAATAGCATATAAAAGAAAACAAAATGTTTAAATTGTCTCGATCAATGTGTAGTGTGAGAAGGAGTCTGCACTACCCAAATAAGTGCAACTGCCTATATAAGCATAGACACATCTTCCTATATAAATATCAGTTTTAGTAACGTATGTACTTTTTACTTTGTAATAAGTGAAGCTAAAAGAAGCGCGTTATTAATTGTAAACACCTGGGTGTCATGATAAATGACAAATGTAAATGGAGTGACCACATTAACTTTATCTATGCCAAAGCATGTAAAAAGTTATTTATCCTTCGTAAACTCAAGTGTTGCGGATTTCTAGCTTCCCAGTTACGTATTATGTACATTTCACATGTAAGGAGCATTTTGGAATACTGTAGCGTACTTTGGAGTGCTGGTATTACTGAAGAGGAAACAAAGAAGTTGGTGAGTGTTGAGAAACGGGCATTATCGATCATCACTGGTATGCATGTGTTTAATTCTAATTTGTAATGGTTTCGGTATAAGTAGACTAGTGATACGATGGAATGAGCTTTTCCTCAGGTTTGGACTTGGCTAGAAGACATAAATATAATCTATTCAATCTAGGACTAGTCAAATGTAAAAGCAAGCGATATTTTACCTCAACCCAGTGATGCCAATAACACCGGTAGTACTACCGCGGTGGAGGAATACTACACCACTTACCACCACCACCGGTGGGATTTTGGTGGGGTGGCGGTGGTCATAAAATTTGGAG